>PVJA010012644.1:0-51503 GCA_004027025.1 Myocastor coypus | reverse complement strand
TAAAATTGGAGGAAAAAAGATATATGTAAGCAGTTAAGAAGAAAAAAAGGTCAAAGAATTGAAAAAAGAGACAAAGCAAATTAAGCACAACTGCTTTGCATAGGTTGTTAGAAATCCACAGTGCAGTTGTCCACACCATCCTAATTACATACATAGATGTATCACTTTCCCTCACTCCCTGTCCTGCCCTTCTCCTCAAATCAGCAGGAAGCAAGCCCTTCCTTCTGAATAGGCTCATTCCGTTTTCCCAGTGTCGGTTGTACCATTCAGATGTTTTCTTTCAGGTTCTGACACTAAGAAGACAATATGCCATTCATGGGTCTGATTCATTTCTCTTAAGAATATGGTCTTTAGGCGGGGGAGACAGCTCAGGGGCACAAGTCCCTGCCTGACAAGTACAAGGTCCTGAGTTCGATCTCCGGTTCTGCAAAAAAAGAAGAAAAAGAAAAAAAAAAAGTATGGTCTTTAGTTGTATGCATTAACCGACAAAAGTCTTCAGTTAATCCTGTTTTATAGCTGAATAATACTCCATTGTTTAAAAACACCACGTGATCTTTATCCATTCCTCAGGCGAAGCGCATTTGGGTTGCTTGACAAATTGTGCTGCTAGAGACATGGGTGCACATATATTGCTGTGATGTGATGTTTTTAGTTCTTCTAGAAAAATATCTAGGAAAGAAATAGCTGGCTTGAATGAGACCTCCAGTCCTAGGCTTTTAAGGAATCTCCACACGGATTTCCATAGCAGTTGTGTGTACTCCCACCAGCAACGCAGAAGGGCTCCTTCTTCCTCACAGCCCCTCCAGCTTTTGTTATTGGCTGACCTCTTGATTTCTTTTTGATAGAAAAAGATTCTATTGTATACATAGACCACATGTTCCTTATTTACTCATCTGATGATGTTAGCTTACATTGTTTCCATACATATTTATTATTAAATAAATAAAATAAGTGATACTGCATTGAACATCTGCACAGCAAAGTAAATAGAGTGAAAACCCAGCCCCAAACTTGGAATAACATATTTATATGTCATATAACATAAGAAATTAACATCCAAAATATTAAGGGAACTCAACTCAATATCAAGAAAAGAATATAATTCATAAAAAATAAGCAGTGGGCTGTAAGGAACACTTCTGAATAGAATACCTAAACATGCCAACAGACATGTGAAAAACGTTGCCATACTATCAGGGAAATAAAAATAAAAGCAACAATAAGGTACTGTTTTCAACATGGTAGGAGGGCTAGGGTTTAAAACTAATAAGTATTATTTTACGTAGTGAAATTCTGTAGTATCTCTAATGTTCTTTCTTACTATTATTATTTTATGTTCTCTTTAAAATTAAAAAATAATAATTTTAAGGGAAATAAATACAACTAACAAGTATGGTTAAAGATGTGGAATTGCTTGTATATTCTGGTAGAAATATAAATGAATACAGCCATCACAAAACTAGTAGGCTTTTAGAATCTATAAGTAGAATTACCAAAGGAGACAGCAGTCACACTGCTAAGTCTTATGCAAAGCAATCCCTGTGTTCTCTGTTCATAATAGAATTCACAATTGCCTCATGGGTTGTAATTTTATATCAAATGACTTTTTTTGTGCATGGCTATAATTTCTGACATAGGGATTGGTCCTTCTGCTACATCCCTGTATGCGTTCATTCTCAGGCAGGTGTCATCCTCATCCTGTTACATACGTTGAATTCTGAGTATGGTAGCTTTCTGCCACTTTAGCTATTTGTCCTCATCTCTATCCTAATTTTCTTGGACAATTTGCAGATATCCTCTGCAGATTTCTTGTTTTGAAATTTTCTCAAGAGCATTCTATGCCTCCCCCCACCAAAAAAAAAAAAAAAAAGTGATGGCCAAATAGTTCAGCAGATTAAAGCACTTGCAAGCAGGCTCAGGGGCTGGGTGTTCGATCCCCGGGCCTGCTGTGCTGGCCCTGCCCCTGGGCATGCTGAGAAGGCAACTGAGACTGGGTGTGGCGTTGCAAGCCTATAATCCCAGCTCTTGGGAGGCTAGAAACATGTGGATCACTATGAGTCCAATCTAGTAGTGAGACCCTGAACACCCTGTAGACCCTTCCCTAAAAATCAAAAGAAAACAAAAGAATATTTCCCATGAAGTCCAAAGATGTTCACTGGAAGAAAGATAGCCTTTTTTAAAAATGGTGCTAGATAGAGCCGGGCGTGGTGGCGCACGCCTGTAATCCTAGCACTCGGGAGGCTGAGGCAGGAGGATCGGTGCGAGTTCGAGACCAGCCTGGGATACAAAAGTGAGCTCAAGGCCAGCCTCAACTGCATAGTGAGACCCTGTCTCAAAAAGACAAAAAAAAATAAATAAATAAATAAAAATAAAAAAATAAAAAATAAAAAATAAAAATGGTGCTAGAAAGTGGCTGTCCATATATCAGAAACTGAAACTAGACCCTGTTTATTGCCATGCACTAAACTAAAGTCAAAATGGATAAAAGTTCTAAACATTAAAAAAGAAACACTAAATATCCAGGTAGAGAGAGTAGGTGAAAATCTTGAAGACATAGGAGTAGGCAGACAGTTCATGAACAAAAACCCAAACTGCATGGGAAATACTTCAAAGAATGAACAACTGAGGGCCAGTAAGGTAGATTAGCAGCCTAAAGTACCTGCTTAGGCAAGTTTAGGCAATCGCAGGGACTGCAGTTCAATCCCCAGTACTACATGCTGCGAGGACCCCAACCCCAGAACAGGCTGAGCCAGCCATAACATAAATAAATAAAATGTAAACAAATAAATAAACAAACAACTGAGATCTCATTTTATTAGGAAGTTTGGGCATGTCAAAAGAAAACACCAACAGAATGAAAAGATGACCTACAAATTAGGAAAAAATCATAACCAACAATAATTCAGACAAAGGACTTCCATCCAAGTTATATAAAGAACTAAAACAGTGGTGCCCAAAATTTAAAGACCTAATCCAAACATGAGCATTTGAGATGAATACACACCTCTCAGAGGAAGAAATACAAGTGGAAAATAAAGACATAAAAAAATATTCAACAGCACTGGCCGTTTCACAAATACAAATTAGAACAACACTGAGATACCATCTCACTCCAGAAAGAATGCCTATCATAAAGAAATCAATTAATAAACCTGGAGAGGCTGTGGGGATAAAAGAACCTTTCTCCACTACTGGTGGGAACATAGACTGGTAAAACCACTATGGAAATCGGGGTGGGGGGCTCCCAAAATATAAGACTGGAAATCCCACCAATCCAGCTATCCCCCTTTTGGATATTTTCTCAAAAGAACTGAAAATATTAGACCATAGTGATATATGTGCGCCCATGTTTATGGCTGCACAACTGTCACAGCCAAATTTTGGTAGGAAACAAAATGTCCATCACTTGAGGAACGGATGAAAAGGATGTGATATTTTTATACAATGGAGTACTCCTCAGCAATAAAGAAAGAGAAACTCAAAACTCTTATAAGGAATTGGTGCTACTAAAGGCTATACTCATAAGTGAAATAAATCAGATCCACATGTGTGAATATCATATTGTCTCCATAGTGTAAGAACCTGAAAGAATAAATAAGGATTAAACAATGAAGATGAGAGAAAGGAGAAAAGATGGAAAAAAAAAAGAAGGAATAATTGTTCAAGTGTGTAGACAGGATGGTTCAGGTGACTGTGCTCAAGAATTCCATCAGATTTTTTTTTAAATAGCAGTCAATGTTCAGAACTTTCACCTTCACTGACTCTGCATGTTGATATCTGTAACCTGAGCAGCTACATCAAGGACAGCAATAGGTAATACAAAACCCATGATGGGGCTGGTGAGATAGCTCAGTGGACTAAAGGGCCTGCTTAGGTGAGTTTACGCACCACGTGCCATGCCAGCCCTGCCTCCCAGGTGGGCTGAGCTGAGTTAGGCATAGTGTCTTGAGCCTGTAATCCCCAAAATGGGGAATGAGAAAGCAGGAGTATCAGCACTAGTCTGAGCTGCACGGTTAGATCCTCCAACAACCAAATACATTTAAAATAAAACAAACAAACAAAAAAACATGGTTAACTATGTCTCTTCTTTGTCTTCTAAGTGTGCACCATTTCTGTCATCTCAACTAATTTATTTTATTTAAAATAAAACAAAAAAAGACAAGAAAAAAGTAAGTTTTCTTAAAAGCAAGCATCAGTATTCAATTAGTTCCTCAGTCTTGCATAACTATATCTGTTAATCTAGGCAACAGATTTGATGATAAAAATAGATAATATAGCAACTATTGTTAATTAGCTATTCCTGTTTTGAAAATCTATAACATACCTATTGTGGTATGATATCCTGTTTCTGTCTTTTTTTTTCTATTTGATTTTGCTTTTGTTTTTACTCTTAAAAACAAAATTAAATTTTATAAAAGAATATTTCCCTTATGCTTGCTTAAATGTTCAATTCAGACTCTTTTCCTGTATCACACTGTGGAAAAAACAAAACAAAACAAAACAAAAAGCAAAAACAGATGAAAAAAGAAAAGAGGGAAAGCAGACACGTGGAAAAGACACTGCTTGGCAACCCAGAAGAGACAGCTGGGAAGGCTCAACTCTCCGCGTAAGTCACTCTGTGGTAAGGAATCCACTGCCTGGAAAAGCAGAACTGGTGCCGGAGAGATAGGAGAGGCTTTCGTCTTCCCACATTCCCACTGTCTAACACTTCCTACAGGGCACCACCACCTCTTCAGTGCTACTTTCATGAATGAAAGCCTGATGAGATTTGCCAGGGATGGACCACAGTCACAGAACAGCTGACTGTTTTCCTTATCTCCTCCGAGAGGGCTGTATTCTCTGTTACACGCAAGGTAGAAACAAACTCACACCTCAAATCCCACGTCAGCCAGAGGCATGCCCCCTTACTTCGATCTTGCATATGCATAAGGAGCAAGCTGAGCAGATCAGTTTTCTTGCTCTAGTAGTTTCCTCCCTGTAGTTTGAATTACCAGGAACTGAGGTATATTATTCATATCTCATAAATAAAAAGACTCCTTCTGATAGTTCATGTTTTTATTTGAGAAATTCGAGAAACTATCGCACACTTCTGAGTATCCAGGAAAGGTCGTCCTGGAGACAACTGGTCTGCTGCCTGATAGCCCAAACTTCTCTGCCTTGGAAGTTATCATATCCACACTGCATGCTTCAACTTGTACCTGTACTGAGGGACCGCTAAGTCCTTATACTAAATATTTACTGACACACCGGGGAACAAGCAACAGAAAGAGAAGTGCTATCTGTGGTTGGAGCCCTTGGCATCTTGACACAAGAGGGAGATCCTGTGGAAAACTGCCAGCAGCATTGCCCTGGCTGACATTCATACAACGCCAAGTTCCTGCTTCATCTCCTGGAGCTATACAAAAAAAGATGTTTTCAGGCTATAAAGGGCTGTGAAGAACTTCCCCAGAGACTGCCACATTTTGTTCTGTGGTATAAGCACAAGCCTTAGGATATTTTTTTTTCCTTCTGTTTCCAAAACTCATCCAATGGAGCCAGTTAAGCCTGGGTGACAGGAGAATAGCATGGAGAGAGCCTATGATTGTCCTATGATTGTCATCTCTACACTAAGTGGACCTCTTGATAATCGAGTTGAGACCCGAGACAGCCCTGTTGCATTCTTATATTCTGTTCTGCTTTTGCCCAAAGGCAGTAAGTCTCATTGCTCTCTCTCTCTCTCTCTCTCTCTCTCTCTCTCTCTCTCTCTCTCTCTGTGTGTGTGTGTGTGTGTGTGTGTGTGTGTGTACATGTACGTACAATAAGCAAATGAAGAAGAAATTTTGGAGATTAGTGAGAATATTCTGGAGAGAACATTACAAACTATTTGTATAGATGTTTTCCATAAGAAATCACTATCTCCCAATGCGTATATTTTCTTCCAATATTCCTTTTAGAGTCCGATGTTTTCAAACACAAACTTGTTGCTGAGCGGAGACGGCCTGTAAATAGAATCGATGTCCAAATTCAGTGGGTTACAAATGAAGATGACAATTGTAGATGAGAGAAGTCACCTTCTCCATAGGGGCGAAGAAGTTTACTATCATGGCAAGGAATGGGAGAGATTTCTTGCTTTTTCCCAAACACAATCCTCAAATTAAAAGTGTATTCTCACAGAATTTTCCACTGTAGAAAAGTCAGGGAAAATGAAACTGAAGCATAGGTTAAATATCATCCTGTAGAAAGAGATCGTTACTAGCATTTCACCACTAAATTATCTTTCAGTCTAATATTTCCATACAGTTAGTTGCCTGCAAGTCTACTTTCTGTGGATGAAGTTAATGGTGTTGAAATTTCAAGACTCTAACATCTATACCACTGCAAAGTGGTATTTAATTCCAAAGACCTTAAAGTCAGCTCACTTAGCATCTGCACGCCCACGTTTATTACAGCACAGTCCTGAACAGCCAACATGGGGATCCACCCTGGATGTCCATCAATGGATGAATGGATGGAGGAAGCTGGTGTATAGCCATAATAAAGTATTACTCAACTATAAAGAAAAATGTCATTTGGAAGAAAATGAATGAGACAAGAGTTCATCATATTAATCAAAATAGAGCAGATGTAGATGGACAAGACCTTTTTTATGTATGTGGAATCTTAAAAGCTAAGGGAAGATGTCATCAAAGTAGAAGGCAGACTGTTATTAGACAAAAGGAAGACAGCTAGACCGAGGAAGAAGAGAGTACTAAAAAGGGTCAGAAGGCCTGGCAAGATACCTCACCGGACTAAGCCCCTGCTTAGGTAAGTACAGGGACCAGGGTTTGATCCCTGGCACCATGTGCAGCCCTGGTGCCACCCCCAGGCACACTGAGCCAGCCACTGAGTTGGGGTGTGGTGGTGCATGCCTGTAATCCCAGCGCTGGGAAGGCTGAGAACAGGAAGATCACTATGAGTCCACTGCATAGTGAGACCCTGTGCATAAAATACATTATACATGAAAAGGGTCATAGATATGATGAATATGATATATATATATATATATATATATGTGTGTGTGTGTGTGTGTGTGTGTGTGTGTATGAAAATGTCGCACTGAAATCCACTAATTCATCAAATTCATATGAGCTAATGAAGATATATTAAAATGATATATCTGTCTTATAGGCTGTGCTGCATATGGAAATTGATAGAGCTTAGAAATCTTTTCCAAAACTTGTGCTACTTTCTCTTTCATGAGGTAGTGCATCAGGCCCTGTGGAAGACTTGCCAGCCTGTGTGGGACGACTTGAGCCAGGCCGCTGACAAGCGTATCTCCTTCATTCGTGACTGCTGTTGCTACTCTGGGTAACACCAGATTCATGTGCCATGAGGAACTGGCCCTCTTTCTTACTTCTGTGTCTCTATTAAACTTGCTTAACCATTTCCTCTACACTGGAGGAGTTGGCGTGCTCTGCTTTTTGATTGGCTCATGATCTTTTCAGGTGCTCAAAGCCATGTAATTCTGCCTATCCTTCATGACACCTTTCCTGTGAATTCCTATGTATCCACTGGCGGCCTTTATGCACTCGTACTCATCACATGCAGCATATTTTCTGCTATTGTTTCAGTATAAATCTTACTTCTCCAACTAAATGGTAAGCTCCCTGAAGAAAAAAGTGGAACCTTTTTATTTTTAGGCATTGTCTCCCGTTAATCAATACTGTGGTGATATACACTACCCAACAACAGAACCCCATATGTGAATATAAGTCATTGTATTGGGGTCGGGATTTAACAGAGTGTTAGGGAAAATACCTACCTGGGTTATTCATGCATTTTTCTGCAGAATGTGACCAACAGGTCATGGTATATTAAAATACTTAGAAAAAGGAAACCTTGTAACAGGAGGTGGGGCAAGTTTGACAAACAGGCATCCTTGTATATTGGACACTGCCAACCCAGTCCACTGCTCAACAAAATGACTATAATAAGACAGAAAGAGAAGGAGAATTAGAGATGAGACGGGCAATGAGGTGGAAGGAGACACAGCTGTTTCTTTTCATTCATTCATTGAATTCTCTGTAAATATTGCTACGCCTTGCAAAGTGGGAAGCAGAATTTCTGTAAATGAAAATGACTGTCCATATTCTGGCAAGAACAGCACGGGCGTGAGAGTCAGGTGAAGCAGGAAGTGACGTCACGGCGCATGAGCTTTCTTCCCGCCCCCCTTTGGCTTCCCCCATGAGCTTCTACCTCAATGCCCCATAAAATCTGAATAGCTATTTTAAGTGAGCCAACTTTTTTTTACCCAAAAAGTCTTCAGCACTCTGTTTAGATTCATTTTTCTGCAGCTTGTACTGAGCCATGTGAATCGGGGACTGTTTATATATTTCTTGTCAAGTTTGTCTTGGTTTTGCTTTTGGTTTGCATGAAAATTTCAAACAGACAGATGTCTTTTTGTAGGATTGAAATAACCTATCAGAGTTTTAATGTTGTTGTTCTTACATTTGCATATTTAATTACTTGCATCACACTTTATTAGTATATTGTCTGATGAGGAATTCCGACTAATTAATTTCACCTGGAATTGTATGCAGGCATATGAAAAATTACACTTGGCCATTTGCAGAGACCAGCTGTGTATTAGAAATATCTGATCCCCATCTGCAGGATTAAAAAGAGCGAGAGAAAACAGCTGATTATAAAAAAGCCACTTTTCCTTGTACCCTGAAGGTATTATTATTGGCAGATAATCTTTATTACTCAGCCTATTTCTGAACATTAGCTCAGACGTTTACTCTGAGCATCACTCGGTGGGTCAAGCTCACTTTCCATGATTTTGGTTTTAATTTGTGGTAATGCTGATGCGATTGGTTCTACCCATATGCATACACTGGCTGTCCGCAATTCCAGCCTGACTCACACGGAGCCAAGCTCATTTTGGACCACAAATTGTTTCGGCCTCACTGGCAGGGGAAGCCAACAAACAAAAATCTGGAAGAAGGAGGGATAGATACCGCATTAAAACACAGTTCCCTGGCTCAAATGTGGCCTCTTTCTAATGCAACCAAATCCTGTGGCAGGAACCTGCTAACACACACACGCGCGCGCGCGCGCGCACACACACACACACACACACACACACACACACACATGCTCGTATGTTCTCACCAGCTCTATCGTGCTATGCATTTCAGTTTGGATTCTTTGTCTGCCCTGACAACAGATGGTGTTTTAATAAAGTCCAGTAGGAATATTACTGTGAGTATACAATGCAGCCCATGCCAATTCCATAATTGCCGGGTACTGATTCAGCCTCTTACCTGCTGCATCCAAGTTGGGAGAGACCCAACCGCGCTTGCACCTACCGGCGCCGGCAGCTGTGGTGCGCTTGGGCAGCGAGCCGCCCACGGAAGGTAAATTGCAGCTCTTGGCACCAGGACTGGAAGAACGCTGCCATCTGGCTTGTCATCAAACCTGGTCATTGAATCTCTCAGAGATGAAATGGCTTTTGAAAAAGAATCTTCCTATTTAAAACGAAAAGAAAGAGAAAGGAACAAATTATTTTTCTCTTTACAGAAACAGTCCAGCCTCAAATACCACTTCGAGCTTATCTGAACAGTAGCTTGCAGGGTACTACTTTCTTTTTTTAGGGTCATTGATTCCCACGCTCAAGAGGATTTATTGTCTAAACCTATTATATGCTAATGCAACTGGCAAATTTAAATTCATTGGATTTGGCCAAGAAATGTGTGCTTTTGTTTTGTTTTTGTTTTTGTTTTGTTTTTTCCTTACTGGAGAAAGTCAGAAACCTTGGCTATGCATCTGACCTGTTTTAGCTGTCTTGTTTATTTTGATCGTATCCATATATTCCCTCTACTTGTGGATTTACTCAAAAAATGACAGGGGTGAAGCCAGCAAAAAAGACAGTCCAAATATGGGCTATTTGTCCCTTCCCAGTGGTCCCCTTGAACAATCTACTAACTAGAAGACTCCAGGTAAAATCAAGAGGCTTTGGCAACCACAGAGAGACAAAGTTGGTGCTTACTCATTTTGTAAGAGAGCCACAGCATGTGCTGTTTATGCAGGGGCCATATTTTAAGTGACATGCGCTTTCTCCAAACACTGCTCTTCTCAGCAGCATATTCTAAGCACTTCTGGTCATGCCTACAACTATAAAAACCAATAAAAAGCAAAGCGCACTGCAGATATTGCAAGGCAGTGTCAACGTTGAAGGCTAGTGTCTCCTGGCTGGTGCCCTCAGAGCAAAGCCTCTTTACCTGCTCTGCCCCTTGAAGTCAATGCTACACATTGACTGACAGGACCAGCCTGATACAACCGAGGGCTTTGTTTTATTCCTGAAGGGAAGCCATGACCACCCCAGGTAGACCAATTGTTACATGAGCTGTTAGGATTTCAATGTTTTCCCTTCTATCAATTATTAGGTGAAATGGTTCTAAGAATCTGAAATACATGTAAAGTTCTGTACTCAAAACTTTCATATATTGCCCACTCCTGTTTTTTTTTAAGAATTTTTTTAAATTTTTATTTATTTATTTTTTTCTTGTTTCAGAACCTTTGTTTATTCACTCATTTTTATGGCCGGCTGAGCCCACCCCGAGGGCAGGGCTGCCGCAGCATGTGGTACCGGGGATCCAACCGCGGTCCCTGAAGCACCCAAGCTTTCCCAAGCAGGCACTTTAGACCACTGAGCCATCCCGCCGGGCCCTACAGTTTAACACATAATCCACACCTGATCCATATCCCTCTTTCCTGCTTCATCTGAAAGTAATTTTATGCATCCTATGAATTCAGTTGCAAATATTTCTATATCTATTTTTTAAAGTCGGAAAAACAATCAGAGTGGTTTAATGAACTTTCATCAAAACGTGCTGGCAAAATGGCTCAACAGTCCAAAGCACCTGCTTGGGTAGAGCTTAGGTAACTGCAGGAGCCGCAGCTCAATCCCCAGCACCACAAGCTGCGCCAGCCTCATTCCTAGGGCGGGCTCAGACAGCCATAATAATAATGCAACAATTGCTTTGTTTTAGTATGCTCTTTATATAATTATTTAAATGTGTAAATTTTCTATTGTATCTGGAATAATATACCATAAATTCAGTATTTTGAAGTAATAGTTTTGTCACATATTGTGTGAAAACTTACATGTCCAAAGTGGCACTTAGGAGATTAAAGCTGACCTGGCAGCAGGCCTTGAGGAGCACGCGTTCATCGGTGAGGGCATCTGTTCATCCCTTTGTCCAGCTTGTCTAGGCATCCAAGGATCTGCCAGCATCTGGAAGTTGCCTGAGTTCCTTCGCTGTGGCCTGTTCCACTTCCAAAGCTAGGGCTGACCTCACGTTGAACTCTGCTCTGGTTCTTGTGGCTCCTTCTGTGACTGACACTCCTACCTGTCCTCTAACTTATTAAATCCTTGCACGTGCATAGCGCCCACCTAGCACAGTGACACCGCGGTGGCCTCATCCCAGCTCTGAAGCCTCTCGTCATGGAAGGAAAGGCATGTGAGGTTCCAGTGCACATTATTTCATCTCTGCTGAGGGTAGAGAAGGTATCTTGTGTCCATGTACTGTATTGCTAACATTTTATCATGTGCTTCCTATGGGTGAGGACATTTTTCTCATACAACAGCAAAATAGATAAAATTAGAACTGATTTAATCCACATGGAGTTATGTCATTTTATCAACTTCATTCAAAATTAAGCAACATCTAAGATCATATAATATGCTTAATTTTCATATTTCTTTATCAGCTTTCCTTCCTTTTTATTCTTTACTTTGATGTTTATGTAGAATACAGAGCTATTATTTCACAAATGTCCTTCCTTGTGTATTTACCTAGTATTAGATAAATTTAAAAAAACTATTTTTGGATTCAGATTATAATTTGCCTGAGACAGCAGGTGAAATTTATTTTTCAATTTGGCTTAAATATGTTGTACATTTCTGGGATTAAATACTAATCTAGATGGTGCTCTGATAGTATCTTGTACTCAGAATTACATCTAGAGTTATTTGACTTCCTCCTAAGGGATTATCTCTAATAATATAGCTGGACCTCATCAAATTATTTGAAGAACTAAGAGCAAACTTGGTGTTTCAGGTAAGGATTCTGCTTCAGCACGGCCATTATAGATTCCATCTTAATAGTCCTCCGAACCTCTCACATCTGCAGGTGACATCTGCTCAGGAAGGTGACTCTCAGGGAAGTGTGACTCCTGTCCCCGATGTCTCCCCTCTCTGCCTCCTGGATGCCATGAGCATCTTGTACTCCTGTGGCTTTTCTGCATTGGAGGAAGCCAGCCATGACCTGAAACCACAAACCAAAATAAATCTCTCATCCTTCAAATTGGGGATGTTAGATGTGTGTCACCAGTGGCAAGTGGGGAAGAAAACTACTGCAGGAATCCTGCCTGGCTTCCAACCTTCTGCGTGCTGTTAGGGTTTATATCTAGTTGTACCCCCGAAGCCTCATGAGTCATGGGATGGGGACTTCTAGAGTTTGAGACTTGATCCATGATCTACTAGGATTATGTGTTTTAGTACTGCTGAGATTATGGCCTGAATACTGCTGGGAATTATAGATGTGGCCTGAGGTGGATAGGCTGAGGCAGAGAGCCTGATGTAATTTAAAGAGAGACAGACAGAGAGACAGACTAATGCTGTTGCCTGCTGCCCTGGTTGACTGGCTGCCTCTCTCCCAATTTTGTTGCTGTTCCACCACCATGAACTGCTGCTTTCTGCCCTGCTCCACTCAGCCTTAGGCCAGTTGAATATGGACTGAAACTTCCAGGAACTGTGAGCTAAATAAACCTTTCCTTCCTTCATTTTGAGTACCAGATATTTGTTCCAGCAACGAGAGAAAAGTAACGAAGACACACACCGCGCGTGTGTTGCACCTGCATTCTCACAACTGCGTGCACCAGTTCTCACAACAGCCCAGCCTTTTACACCCTGTGAGTTGTTTTTCTGAAGAATCCTGGATGGTGCAGAAGATGTGACAGAAAATGAGTGCTGGTCCTCTCAGGGCACCCTGACAAGACTGTGTCCCAGTACTGAAGCTCCTAACACTGGTCACACACAGGTGGAGTGGCATGGCTACAGATCACCCTACTGTGAGCTCAGTTTCTTCTCAATGTGGTTAATAACTAATTTTAGCAACATTTTTGTGTTTATTGGTTGCTTGAAGCTCCTTCATTTCTTCTACACTAAGGAAAACTTTAACAGAGATTTGTTTCCATGCCTAGTAAGTTATTTATTTAATTTTTTATGAATGATATATGTGCATGTATTCTCCTTGCATTTGTTGATTATAATTAAGAATGTCTTCTAGCTAGAGCAGAAACCTGTAAAAAAACAGTTTTAGTCATCTCTTCAAATCAGTGTCATTCACTGACAAAAGAGCTACAAAACGCTGTATATGATTTCAGGGTAAATCCTGAGGGGATTGGACTGACCTTGTCAGATACATTTTTTGTTATATAGGTCTTGCTTTATCTTGGTCTTAACCATCCAGCAGAAAAGTCTAACCATGAGGTATGAAAAGTAAAACCATATTGATAGGCTGATCTGTGAAAGGCTCAACAGCTACCAACATTGCCAGTTCTTCTGGTAACCCACTACTATTGCAGACTGTTGGACAATATATATATATATATATATATATATATATATATATATATATATACCCCTACTTTCTCTTGGTTCAATGAGAAGAAAGATATGTACTAACAGCATTTAGAGAAGATGTCACATCTGCATCTTGTACTCCAAACAACTACTATGAAGACAATAATATGTGATGTATTAATTATTGTAAATGTCCTACTAATCTGTTTTGAAACTGTCTTATTGTTCTTTCTCATTAAAATTAATAAAATTTAAAAAAATCAGTGTCACCGTAGGGACAGTATGCAATCTCTCTTAATTGTGGTATTTATGCAGTAAAAATCAGCAACTGTCGGCACTGTGATGTTTTTCATTTCTTTATAGAGAACCAATTTATAAGGATAGCACTGTCTGTAGCTCAAAACTGTTGATATTTATTTTGATAGTCAAGTTGCATTTTGATCAGAAGGAAGCCTATGATACAACCTATATCATTACATACAGCATCCCCAGCACTTATTATTCTCTAAGCACTTCTTGAATCTCTGCCTATTACTATGTATACTCTAGAAACTTCTGAATATTCCTAAGTAAGCCCTGAAAATAAGTTTTAGTCCAAGGAATCTATTATTCTTACTGAAGAACCATTTTTAGAAAACAAGGTGTGTACCACATTAATCATATTGACATATTATAATTTAGTAAGAAAAAATCTAATAGATATAAATATATTCATACCTTTATTAAAAGCAGCGTATTTATTCCAGTACCTGCAAGCTCTGACCTGGCAGCACAGGCGAGCTTCGTGTTCCTTGTTTGTGGACTCGCACACACACTGTCCACTTGTGAGCAATCCAGCTTCCACTTTCCTCCTTTTTGTCAATTATATAGAAATTAGGAAAAGTCATTTCAGAATTGCAACCCCTACTCTCTCACTGTGTAAGTTGTTTCATATCTAATTGTAATTTTTCCCTAGGGAAAATTTGTAAAAAATAAAATACATATATTTGAAATGCAAAATTTGATGAGCTCTGACAAAGCTATAAACTCATACCCCACAGTTCTCTAAGCTTAGAGAACATTACTATTCCATAACAGTATTCCCTTGTGTGTTTTCTACTAATTTCCACCTTCAGATGCATCAGTTCCCAATTTTTGTACTGACCTGCCCGCTATTAAACATCTAAATGTGATCATTGTGAGCAAAGTATCTGCCAGATCAATGCTTGTTTTCCTTATGTTGAGTAGCAAGAGATTTGTTTTTATTATTAGATAACACTTGTTGGATGAGCATACCACACTTTTTTTGCATTTTTATGTTTGTTTAAACCTGAGCGATTTCAACATGGTAATGATTCCTGAAGTTTCATTGATTTACTACACAGAGAACCAGTAACCAAAGACTTCCCAAAAGGAAAATCTGAGCAATAGGGAGGGAAGCAGTAGAGGAGTAGAGCCTGCTTCTGTCGCACTGAAGGTGAGTTCACAAGAAAGACACTGAGGAGGGAATTGCCCAAGGTAACCCTTTTAAAGAACTTCAGAGAGGGCCTGGGAGTCTGTCTGTGCTGAGCATTGGCCTATATGAGAAATCAACTGCAGGCTGAAGAAAGAACCACCCGAGGGAGAAGGCTGAGTAGGCCCAGGGCTCCTACAATGTTATCCAGAGTCTGCTTCCAGCTGCCTGACTGAGAGCCACCATGATCTGTGGGACTTCAAATGGAATTACCACAGAATTAATGCTTTAGCAACAAGGCTAAATTACGGTAAGAATGCACTAAAAGGACCTTCAGGATGCCTAAAAGGAAACCTTGAAGCAATGCAACTAACTCAAACTACTCTAACTACACACTGAAACAAAAAGGCAACATTTGAAAAAGAAATAGCATATAATAAGATCCAGCTTCTTTCCGTTTTTATTATATCTATTATACTTTTCAGATTTTATTTATTCAAGGAGAAAAGAAAGGAAACAAGAAAAAGGGACAAAACCATGTAAGTATACACGCAGGATAGCACAGATAATTGTACTACTAATTTCTATTAGATTTTTGAAGGTAGCACTTGACACTTAAGATTTTTTACTTTGACCAACTGTATGAGCAAATTCATTGAGGACGGCATTGCACAGTATAATAACTATGGTTGAAAAACCTTTTATCTTGTTCTTTTAAATGTGCATCACCTCTAATATCTCACCCAATATTCCTATCTACCTAATCTATCTATCTATCTATCTATCTATCTATCTATCTATCTATCGATCAATCGATCGATCTATCTGTATTTTTTAGGGAAGGGCCTACAGGATGTTCAGGGTTTCACTACTAAATCAGACTTCACTACTAGATCAGACTCATAGTGATCTGCTTGTTTACAGCCTCCCAAGAGCTGGGATTACAAGCACACACCACCACGCCCAGGCTCAATTACTGAAATAGCACACCCTGGGGGTAGGGCCAACACAGCAGGCCCAGAGATTGAAGGCCTGGTCTCTGCTTGCAAACGCTTTAATCCACTGAGTCATTTGGCCAGCCCTTCATCTAATAGCCTTATGTTCTCTTTAAAATAATTTTTTAAAAGTAAAGAAGACAAAATATTAAGATTTAATGAAAGCAAGAGTTAATTGTTTAATGGTCTGGCTTGCCTATGTCTGGTAATCTGAGCAACAAATTTGATGACAGCCATTTGTAACATAAAAACCATTGTTAACTTTCTACTCTTGTTTTGAAATTTTATACCATTTTTAATTGTTTTATGTGCTTCGTTTTTGTCTTTGTTCCTGATATTTTTTGTTTTTTCTCTTTAAAATATAAACTGAAACTAAAATAAAATCCAGCATTCAACTGTAAAATTCAAGATGTCCAACATCTAATCAAAAATTATGCAACATGCAAAGAAGTAAGAAAATTTGACTCATCTGCTGGAGAAAAATCAGAAAATAGAAAGCCACCTGAGAAAAGAAACGTAAGATGTAGAAGTGACTCAAATAGAATTTCTTAGCATTGGAAATCTTGCACTTTCCATGGACAATATGCTTTATGAGATAAATAACATGGAAGACACTGCAGAGGAAAAGACTAAGCAGCATAAATTACTTGAATGAATGGAGGGAACAAAAGAGGGGAAAAAAGATATTAAGGGGGAAAGTACAATGCTACATAAAGCCCTGGGTTGGAATCGCCAGCACCAAAATGTAAATCAGTAAATATTGGGGCTGGGGATTTGGCTCAGTGGTAGAATGCTTGCCTAGCAAGCTAGAAGCCCTGAGTCTGGTCCTCAACACCAAAAAAATAAAATAAGCCTTTCCTGAAAAACAATTCAACCAATGAAATACAGTAAAATAAAAAAGAGCGAAAGCAAACAAGGCAACAGTTAAAATTGCTCTTTTATATGACATTACCTAGGAATTTAACATATATGTGCCTAGAATTCTTCAAGAAGACCAGAGAGAAAGTGACAAAATGTATTTCAGCAACAATTTCCAAAAATCTTCAACATTTTGGTAAAATGGAAATCCACAGATTTAACAAGCTCAACAATCTTTAGTGGGTGTAAAGAAAAATGCACCTAGGCACCATGAAAAAACCTGCCTGAAAACAGCAATGCTTAAAATTAGCATGAGAACAAAAAGATACTGTCTGTGAGAGAGGGTCACAGCTAAAAACGCCGGGGGGAGTTCTTCCTTGTCGCTGTATGATAGTGTGGGAATACGTTATATACAGGAACAATTTTCAGGAAAACAAACCTGTTCCTTTTTTCTTCATAACATTTGGGATTTGGTTATGAATTTCAAATATTAAGCAGATACTACTTTACTCTTCTACACTATTGAAAAATTAGCTAATAAAATAATTATAGTAAGAAGTGAGAGGAAGTAGTGTTACCTTCTTATTATTACTTCCGGTTAACCATTCTGAATAACTTAACATAATGATGCCTAGCGCGATGATGTTAAGTGTGCCCCAAATAAGGCTTTACTTCATGACGGCCAAAGCCATAAGTATGAACCAGGCAAGGTCAAGTGGTCCAGGAGACAGGCCATTCCTTTCTCTAATGGCCCTTCTGGCCCAGCGTCCTTCTTATGAGCCGTAAACAGAGAAAAACAACCATTTTCTTATTTACCTACCCCAAAAGAGGCATAACTAGCAGCATTTTGCATGAAAAAGAAGGAAGTAGATATATAGAGAGTGCTTTAGGATATTAGTAGTTACTGCTTTCATGAAAGGAAAACCTTCAGAGTTATCAAACATACGCAGAAAGCCTGAAAGTATCATGAAAATCAAGAAGGAATTCGGAAAGCTTGCTGAAATCACCAACATATAAATGGACAAATGATATTCATCTTACTTGAGAAATACTGGAACAATCCTTATCATATTTTACAAAATATGACATAATATACACACAGAACCCCAGGTCCTTTCCCCATTCAAAATAATTACTACAGGAATGATGGATCCAATTTAAGTTAATTATAAGTACACCATTAAAAAAGACAATATCTGTTTTCAAGGAAAATTACAATATATTTAAACATTTGGTAATTTATAAACATTCAGATGACATTTAATACAACATTTTGCATTTGATAAATTCTTTTCATGTAAGAATTGATATTACCCAAGGAAATTTGTTTCAACAATTGATATTTTTCTTCAAAACCTCAGAAATATGAACAATAAATTCTAAAAATTTCTCTTTAACATAGCATAACTAAATTTGATAAAATTTCCTATTCCATCTGTATAAAATCTTAGTATACTACTGCTTTGAGCCATAATTAATAAAGTCAAAATTTATATAAACCTACCATAATATTTACAGTGAATTTTACTTTGTATAACATAATGACGTTCAAAATTTTATTTTATCAAGTTTCACACACATAATTAGTAGGACTCTAATGATTCATGAAAATGTGTGACTTATTCTTGATTTTATGAGCATTTAAGAATTTCAAAAGTTCACTTTAATCATCCTGTTCCACATTTAGATAAATCTGACCATTTCCTCCCTTTTAGTTTTAGCCTTCTGAAAGTTCTCAGTGTAGTCTTGTGATTTTTGGTCTCCTAGAGAACAGAATTTCATGTGATCATACCAGTATCCATGTCTGTTGACAGTTACAGTAATGATATGTCAACATTTTATGAATAGTTAGCTTTGAAAAATGCTCACATGCCAGGATGTGGATTTTTCAAACAATTTAATGTGCTGCCATCTGACAGGAACATAGACCTTGGTAGAAAAATGTTTCCTTTCTTCTATTGACCTATAGTGGAATGAAGATTTTACCAATATTAAATTTCTGATAACTGGCTCCTTACTCTCCTTACTCATAGAAATAGAAAGCTTGATAGCTCTCTCTCTCTCTCTCTCTCTCTCTCTCTCTCTCTCTCTCTCTCTCTCTCTCTCTAAATTTGTGTGGCTGGAAATGAATGATGAATTACAGCTTACTCTTGATTTAGGACTTTGAAACTCTTTGCAAAGACCAGGACTTAATATTTTAGAATCCTTCAACAAGGTTCAATTCTATTTCTTTGTTGATTTGGGATTCTTTAAATCTTCAGCATAGACCAGCATAGAGACTTTGAAATACTTTTATAAAGTTATTGCCACTATTGTTTTTATTTTCTACCCATTAAAAGAATTGATAGAAATTGTCACCATAATTTCTGCAACTGCATAACAATAAAAATATTTCTTGCTTAGGTTTCCTTTCTAAATTACATTTAGTAGTACAGCTGGGTCTTTGTCATGCTTTTAAGTCCTTAACATTTGCAAATATGACAATCGTTTGTTCTATGATGCTCAGGGTTCATAGACTTTCATTATCACTTCTTATTTTGAATGACAGGAAGGAAAAATATGTGTGTTTTTATTTGACAAAATGCTATTTACTATTCTTGCTTAAACATTCTTGCTTAAACATGGCTAAAAGACACTGAAAGTAAGAGTTACATTGTAAACTACTGAGTGGTGTATTCTTTCCCAAAATGTATCCTTTAGAGTAACACAAGAGTCATTAATGCCTTTAAATTATGTAGCTTCTTGAATCATACCCCAATAGTGAAAGGCCTTTTCTCTTAAGAAGCAGTCCTTCCATTCAATCCCCTAAGCTTTTACTTCTGAGTCCTTATTTCACTTTTACCAGTAATTGATATTTGTGATAGTTTTTGTTTGTTTGTTTGTTTGTTTGTTTTTGTTTTGTTTTGTTTTTGGTGCAGGCAGGCTCTTGAACCACTGTGCTATCTCTCCAGCCCCAGTAATTCATATTTAACACCATCAAGCTACTCACAGAGGGCTCAGTAACTTTGCCACCTGGACATATACAAGCCAGCAGGAAAATCAGCTATGTTTTCTAATCAGAAAACATTAAGGTTAGTTGTGGAATTGTTAAACTAAAATTTGGGATGCCACTAACCCAAAAGGAAAACCACACCAAGAGGCAGGTAATCCATCTACCTCATGGAACAGAGGTAGCACAGAGAATCTCAGGAAAGTCTCCTTTGTCCTGTAGGCCTAGAAAGGAGGCACAGTACCCACTAGAATAAAGGGCTTCAGTCCCACCCAGGCCTCATCACACCTGCAAAGCAGAAGGCTGAAGCTGCCTAGGAAACAGGTGACATCATTCTCCATAGCCTACCTCTGAGGAGCCAGTAAATCACAAAGCCTGCCATCTCTAGAAAGAATGAACTTTCACCTCTACAGAAGAGGTGGCATGGGTCCTATACCCAGACAAACAGAGATGGGAGGGCCAAGGAATCAGTACTCATAAGGCTCCCTCTTTAGTCTCAGGGGCTTAGTGCCTAGTGAAGCCTGCTGGTTACACAGCAAGAGAGAATGCTCCTTTCCTTGTTGTCCAGGCCAGCCAGTGTGAAGTGTCAAATGCTTCCACAAGGAGCTCAGCCGAATGAAGAGGAATCTCTGAGGCTCCGGCCCAAAAACAGACCTAAAGCAGAGAAGAAACACTGAGAAAAATTTCAGGCTCACAGCCCTACCTGAAGTATCATTTAACACTGGATGATGGCAGGTAGAGGTGTACCGAGGCGCGCACAACAGTGACAACAAACTAAACCCAGTGTTATTTCTCATGGGTTAACTCAACCTCTTGTACCAAATACCAAAATAAATAAACAAATCCATACATGAAAAACAGGCATTTAGACATAAATGCCAGTCATTTTCATTCATCTCTACCATCCTACATAGCATGCCAACTCTCCCCAAAAATTATGGTACTGAAAGGAGGAAAAATAACAATGGTAAAGGGTCAGAGTAATCAATAGAATGATCAAAATAGAATTCAAAGGAGAAATGAGTCTTTAACTGGAAATTTTATAATGCTAGAACAACAACTTCAGATGATGATGATGATGATGATGATGATGATGATGATAATGATAGACTATAATCAATTAAACGTTTATATTATGAATTCTCATAAACAGCTAAATGCTTTTATTTTATTTTATTTTACTTTATTTGCAGAACTGGGTGTTGAACTCAGGTCCTTGAGTTTGCCAGGCAAGCACTTATTCTCCTGAGCTATCTCCCCAGCCTGCTAAATGCTTTTAAAGATGCAAAAGACATATTAAGACCTGGAAAATGGAATCTGAAAGAATAACAAAGAAAAAAGAAGAAAGAAAATAGAATAAATATATGATGAAGCAGTAGAAAATAATTAGCCAGACTTTTTTCCATTGGCAGTTATAATTACTTTAAATTATCTGTCTGAAACACACTAAGTAAAAGGTTGAATATTGTATTAAATAAATAGAAAACAATGTTTATGCAAAGTAAACTACATAAAGTTTAGACTAGTTTCACACATACTTGTCACAAGGTGGAAATTGTCAAACTATCATTCAACATAAGAAATGACAACAGAAACCATGGAACATCAATGCAATGTAATATATTGACTTGAAATAAAATAAACCATTAAAAATTTAAAATGTATGTGTGTGTGTGTGTGTGTGTGTGTGTGTGTGTGTGTGTACTTTACATACAAAGTACATATTCTATAGAACTCTAACTCTAATAGGTATTGCTTTGAGATGGCCATGAGGCTTGCTTATAAATTCTAATTTTTTAATTGGCGTCATGTAGCTGTGGATACAAATATAGGAACACCTGACTCAAGCTTAACGAAAACGCTGAACACTTGATTTGTACCAACTGGTCCTTCTACCCTGTCTTGGCAACGGGAACAAGGCCAGTGTCTTCTTCCCTAAGCTTTCTGAAGGGAGGGGAGGGGACTTCACAGGAAGGAGCCCTCAGTGAGGGAGGGGCCAACACCTGGACCTCTGCTGTTTCTTACTGGGTGAAATGGTACTCAGTGTACCATTTCTGTTTCACCTTGCCCATCTACAGGACAGATATTTTGTTAGTAAATAATCCCACTGCTTTCCTCTTGTCATTCGCATGTAGCACTGCCCATTACAGTGGATAGTCTCTCTTGTTCTTCGTTCTCTCTATTAATTCTGAAGCTGCTTGGCTATCTACGCAAGGGCCAGGTGAAATAGAAGGGGGCATGGGAGGAACGTCTGCATGCAGTGGGAGCTGCGCGCCGCCGTGCTGGCCTAGCCCAGTACAGTGGAAACGCAAAAGGGAAAGAAAGCAGCTATGCGCCCTGCAACGTGGAGTCTGACCGGTGAGTGCGACCAGTTTTATTGGAGTGCAGCTTCTGAGTTGTTACTGGCATTTGATATATTTCTTAAGAACTTATAAGTAGATTTGTTTACAAGGATGGCTTGTTTATATGTTGCTCAAGTCAGGACATAATGGCAAGCGAGCTGTATCCTCTCTTATTAGCAGTTCCTCAGAACCATCCAGTTCCCACAGAAGCCAGTTGAGAAACATTAGCTACTCCCCAAAGGAAAAGTTACAGAGGAACCTGCCTTTACAAGTCATTAGTTACCTTGAGCATGGCATTACCTCAGTTATTTTTAGATAATGCCACTAATCTGGTCCTCGGCATAATTTCTAAATAATTTTGTCCCTGGTGCATTTAGATTTCCAAATTCAGACCCATGAGAAAGTACACAGAAAGGAGGAAATTTATGATTCAAACCAAAGCATTTACCATTTTGAAATACAAGGAAGTTAACCTAGCATTAATCTAGTGTAGAACTCATTTATTGGAGTTCTTTCCATTCAAACTACTAATTTAACAAAATGTCCTGTGTTGGACTCCTCAGTGCAGCCTTTGACTGGTCTCCATTGTCCAGGTGAGGTTCTGAAAATGCTTCAGGGAGGAGGCACCCTGAGATGATGGAAAGCCATGCTGTGTCCCCTGGAGATGGACATTGTTATTATTCTCAATTTCCAACTTTGGGAAACATAAAGTAGGTGTTGTTTTTCTCCCACCATCTTAATGGAGTTGCTTTCCTAGGATCTTGAGGAGGGCAAAACTGTATAACATTTAAGTGTGAACATAGATGTCCCTTGTGTTCAGTGAGTCAAGGAGGTCATTTGGTTCTTGACGCCTACACCTGGCAAAACAGTTTGGAAGAACGCCTTGCTGAAGTACATTCTTGATCTTTGCTTTTAAGGCCGCTCCTTTATCTTTAATATTATTCTTTGCATGACTTAGATTTTCCTTGCGACATCTGACAGACACTATTTTTTAAAAAATTTCAACCTTAGGAATAATTAAGGAGAAATTGATCCCTTGTCTATACTCATTTAAAAAAATCGCAAGCCAATACAACTCTTCAATGTCTCAAATCATATTTTAGATCACAACTGTAAAAATGGCGCTTTTGTGTTCACGAGCCTATTTTCTTTCAAAATGCTACATGCATACCACTGCTGTAGTCATGGAAGAGGTCCAGTATGCTTGATACAGACCTGAGATACTTTAATGAAGTCTGAAAGTAAATGAGTGCATTTTTCAGGGATAGGAAAGAAACCTGAACACAGTGGAGCAGAGAAGAGAAACATTTCCAGGAGTGCTTTCATCCATTCTTGCTGTTTTTTGCTCACATGATATCTTACTTCCTGGCACTCGCTCACCAGGATGCTGTGCCCCATGGTCACTGATTGCTCCTAGAGACAGCCAGGTTGACTTTTTATGGATAAACAAACAAGTCTAACACCCAACACTCCTTGTTGGCCTCCTTGATCAAAAACTCAAGGCCACTTTCATCTCCCTCTAACTACCCCAGAGCCAGGTCCTAGACTGATAGCCATCTCTTGGCCAGAAATCCCTAGAAATTATCCAGACTAGCCACTCAAAGCCCACTTTAGCAAATGATCCTACCTCATGCTTTCCTCCCTGCCATAGCCACGCCTCTGTGTGACCCCATATGACCAGGAATGGCCCTCTTCTTGGGAACACATACTTTTTTCCATGCATGTCATCTCTTAATCTATTGTCCCTACCATACTGAGTATTAACTAAATCTATCTTTAAAGGGTATGTTACCTGAAAAGTAGCATGGATGACCAGTCCTGAAACTCTCCAGAATCTCTGAGACAACATGTAGACTGTGCCTTTTGAGGCCTTGCTGGATAGCAGCTATTCCCAGCCTCCTCTAGAGTCCTCAAAGGAGCTCCTACCCCTGTGCGTCTGGGATTCTCATGTGAAATATGCTGGTTTCCAGAAGTGTAGCTCACTGTGGCTCCAGTGTAGTCCCGAGGTTGAAAGGGAGGAAGGTACGATTAAGGCTAGGCTCTGCAGATGAACCTTGCTCCACACTGATTTCTGTAGTGCATGTTTGTGTGAAAGATATGTTTCACATCTTGTGCAATCCTAATATTCTTGCTCCCTTTGTTAAATTGAACCTCTCACTGATTCCTCATATAGCTGACAGCTACCATCTTCATTAATGGATTTTGATATAAGCTGAAGTCCTTGAAGCTGAATTTATCCCTAGATTGTAACTTATTTGCACCTCCTTCTTGCCCACCCTTGTTCATTTCACACCAGGTTTAGTTTCTTACCCATTGCCATGACCTGTATCTTAATCCCTGAAGCACTAAGTCTTACTATATTTGTCTAGTTTTTGGTTAGGTCATTTTTTTCAGACAGAATCTCAATGTGCAATTCAGGCTAGCCTTGAATTCACTGTGTAGCTCAGGCTGGTTTCAAAGTCATGGCGATAGGCTTGCCTCAACATCATAGTGGTGAAATTACAGGTGTGCACCATCATACTCAGGGAGTAGCTGCATATTTATTTTATTTTACTTTATTTTTAATTTTATTTTAGTTAAGACTGCTTTGTCATATTCACTTATTCCTGGGCTGCTTCACTGGAACACTTGGATTCAGCCATATTTTTTTGCCAGACTTCATCGCACACCAGCAATTTCCTCTCCATGTCAATCAGGGTCAATGATCGCTAAGACTTCGGTAACGGCATATACCTATTGATCCGGTGCGGTACCTGATACGTTGTGTCGACTTGGCTGGATCCCCCTGGTGTGGTTCTAGGGAGCACGGACGACCTGTCCCTTGACGTGATTAGTTCCGCCCTGGAGTGTAATTGGGCCCGCCCTGGGGCATAACGCTGACCCGCCCTGCCCCGCCTCTTCCCCATCTGCTTGGAGAAGTCTTGGTCTTCTGGGCTCCACTTTACAGCTGTGCCGCTTCGGAAGAGCTTGATCTTCACAGTCACGCCATGTGTCAGCTGTTGCTCCTCCTCTGCCCTTTGTTGTTTTCTGCCGCCAAGAACTGCTGCCACTTTCCTTGGAGCCAGCAGAGTGTAGACTGAAACCTCCACAACTGTGAGCTGAATGAACCTTTCCTTCCTTAATTTTGAGGGTCGAGCATTTGTTCCGGCAACAAGTGGAAAGTAACTAATGCATCCAGGAAGATGCCAAAGAAACCAGTTGGTAGGGTAGTAATAGCATTAAGTCCACTGAAAGCCACACTAAATGCTCTACAGAAAGTGATCCTTTTGGAGACCAGCTTTTCTTCTGTGACAGACCCTAAAAGCTCAGAGATAAGAAATGCAGGTTGTACAACTGGCCAGTTGATAATGATGATGAGAAAGTCTAATTTCTTTTTCCAGGACACATGTTGTAGAATAGCAATCACTTGCAGACTCTATATGTACACCCTATTCTGATGCACGGAACCTAAATACCAAGTTTCATATCCATGAAGATTCCAGTGCCCATTAAGACCCCTTTTTTAAGCCTTTAAGTGGTCATCCCATTATCCTATTAGGTAGGCACTGGTATTCTACAAGATGTAGTATATAGCAGGTCAGCAGATACCCATACCATGGCTGAAAAGAAATTTTCCCATTGAACTACACAGTAAGAAATATACATTCCCTTGCTAATGGATTTTTAAGACCGTGTTGTGAAAGATACTGCACTAGTCAGTGTTCTCCAGAGAACAAAAGAAACATGTATTGATGAGAGATATTTTATTAGATTGGCTCATAAGACTAAAAAATTTGAAATTTTCCAAGATGGCTCTCTGTATTTTGGAGATCCAGGGTTGTTGAACGTATGAAATTGTCAAACAAACCCAAAGCCTCGGAGACAGACTGAGGATGCAACCTCCAGCCTAAGGCTCACAGCCCTGAAAGTCCCCACCAGAAAGCCATGGGTACAAGTCCCAGTTCAAAGGCCAATGAACCCGGAGACTTGTGTTCAAGGCCAGCAGGAGCAGAACATATACTCACTTGGAAAAGAAGAGAGTGGTAATAAGTTTTCCTTCTTCCATCTATTCATTCAAGCTGGGCCCCAGCCTATTAGATGGTACCATGCACACTCAGGGCAGGGCTCCGTGCTCAGATGGCTAGCCTGTATGCAGATCATTCCTGGGACCACACTTACAGGCACACTCAGAAGTAAAGATGACCAATTCGCCAGCCGTTTTTCAATCTAGACAATTTGACACCTGAAATTAACTATCGCAGGTGTCACCCTGGTCAGTGAGCCAGGATGTGTAAGTCTGTGAGTACTAAGGTGAGCCCATATTTATCAGTTCCAGTACCAAATATCATTACACTGCTGGGGTTATAGGGTTCCACTATCATCAACCTACTGCAAAGTCCCTGTGCCTTTGATTTATGGGACAGAAGGCAGCATCAGTTCCACTGAGCAGTGGTTTTCGTAAGACCATGGTGATAAGATGATGCCTGTGTTAGAGGTATGTGCACAGTGTCCTTCCTGCCTCAGTGGGCCCACAGTTCACAGGCTCTTTGTTGTACTACAGGATGACATGTCACATGCAGGCATTCAATGTTTTCTGTTCACATATTTTCTACAGATAATACAATGAGACCAGGTGGGCTCAGCATCTACTCCTGTCAATCCATGCATAGGAGTCAAGTGGAAAACTTCTTGTCATGCTAGACTTGAGTCATTCTAAACTCTGTGCTCTTGTTCTGTTGTCCTTGCTGCTGCCAGTCCTGTAGCCAACCATATCTGAACCTCGCTTATTTGTCTTTGCAATCTCAACTGAAATACCAAATATATTTCTTGCAGTACTATCCAATGGAAGCATTTCCACTCATCTGCACAATTTATGTCCACCCCAGATTAGACTACATGTAGTGGCCATCTTTTTGGGTGAGCAGCTATATATCCAGCTTCCCCGTTCTGAAATCAGCATGAATGTTTTCCTTCTTAATATTATCATGGGAGAACATAACAGTCATTCCTCTGTTTCTCTTTGTTTCATGGGTTCATTCTGGTGCAGTCTGGAATGTGCTATTCCCATTGCAAAATGGATCACTGCAGTTTTCAGAGAATACACAGCTCATGGTGAGAATCTCTGATTCTCTAGTTTATTGCTACCGGGTTGAGGGGCAAGAAGCCTACAAGGAGATATTGTACACTGATAGTGTGTGGCTTTTCTGTATGTATAGCATACTTCAATAAAAAGCTTAATAGAATCCAAAGATCTCCAAGGGGTATGTCTCCTTTTTCATGATAAGAAAATAAAACAAGAAATGACTGTCCTTTACCTCAAAGGGAATTGCTCATGTCTTCTAGATTGTTTACTTCCTGAAAACCACTGATATTGCATACTTGAAAACTTCCACGTGGCTTCTCTCCTGTGTCTTGGCATCCATGATTCTCACTATGGCATGCAACATATTTACCAGTTTTTAAGTCAGATGGGGTGTTGCACACCTGTAATACTAGTAGTCTAGGATACTAAGGTAGGAGAATCACAAGTTCAAGCCTAGCATTGGCCATTTAGTGACTTAGAAAGATCTTGACCCAAAATAAAAATGAAATTTAAAAGGCCACAGGATGTAGTTCAATGTAATGGCCCTAAGTTCAGATGCAGTATCATGGTATAAGTATATAAGTGTAACTATAAATATAATTAAGTATTAATATAAGTTAGTTGGTATAAACCACATATATACACACACTTTTTCTTTTTTTTTTTTTGCATGACTGTGAACTCAGGAACTTACACTTGCCAGGCAGGCACTTTTGCCACGGAGCTATCTCCTCGGCCCCTATACACTTAACTTTTTAAAGTTTACCATTTTATTGTTGCCATGAAGATGGGGAATCAGTATCAGAAAGTTCTTAGCTCTTGTTTTCATCATGGGTTCTTCCACTGTACAAGTCAATGAATATATATGACATACAGTGGTTCCACTGTCTGCCAAGGATATTCATCCTACCATACCCTCAAGGACCACAGACACTCTAGAAGGTTCTATAGCAGCGGTTCTCAACCTGTGGGTCACGACCCCGGCGGGGTTCAAACGACCAAAACACAGGGGTCGCCTAAAGCCATTCTGAGTCATAACTGTAGCAAAATTACAGTTTTGAAGTAGCCACCAAAATTATTTTTTGGTTCGGGGTCACCACAACATGAGGAACTGTATTGCTGGGTCAGGGCATTAGAATACGTTGAGAACCACTGCTCTATAGGAATGTGGATCCCAGGTCTCCATATGAGTTGGAAGATCAAGTTTAGTGCAACTTCAGTGCCAGAATTTTTGATGTGCCACAAGGTTTGAAAGTTACCAAATGGCCTCCTAGTGAGACAGACTCGGGCCACAATTCTTTCACCTCATCTTCATCGATTCCAGTCTAACTAGAGGACTATGACAGTACCTAGGGTAACCTCTCCCCGATATTCCTTTATATCTTATTTACAAGAGACAAGCTGAGTTTCCTTTTTTTTTTTCCCAGTATGTGGATGCTCAGCTGCTTGTACATTTCAGGACAATTCTGACATAGTGTTTGTATTTGGCCATTATTTTCAGATGTTGATATTTCCTTATAGAATACAGATATTTTTTTTCTCCTTTCAGCCTCCATGGACATCTGACTGTAGTTATTAAATGAGAGGTGGTGAATGGATGTAAAACTACCTACTAGCAGGGAAATCTTTCTGAGGATTCCAGATATAGATAAGCAGTCCCCTGTGGCAAGGACATTTCAGTGGGATCCAGAGATCCAGGATGCTCAGGCTCATTATCCCAAATGTACACATCCAGGTGTCAGGTGTTCTCCTGGCACTTGCACATGAGATCCTCACTGAGACATGCGGGCTGTTCGTTAGCTTTGCTGCCCTCCTGACTACGTCTAAAACCTGGTTTCTAGCAGCATCTGCTTAGCAACAATAGCACATAAAGGCTATTTTAAGCCATGGAGACTTCCAGGCTTCACAGGCCATCCGGAAGTGAAGATTATCAGAGAAAGACTGGTGATCTCATTTTCCTAAGTAGAAATACTTTCTAAAGTATTTAATATAATACTGAAACCCATCTAAGTTTACCATAGACTGCATATTTTTCAAGTCCAAACAAGGATCCACTTCCACTTGGAATTTGCCCAAAGTCATCCTCAGTAAGAATTCTTGTCATTGAATGCTATTGAAGATGCGTGGCCATGTGGCTCACAGCCAGCTGTAGCACCTTCAGTCAGGCAGGGGTCCAGTTCCACAATCCTCTTCCAGGTCTGTTTTCTATGGTACTTCTAGTTCAGTTTTGTTTTTTAGCTTCTCAGCAAAACAGAGTTTGAGCCTCTACTTTGCTCAAAGGTGTTGGGGTGAGGTTGGGAGTGACTATGGAGCCTGACAAGAAATAAGGAGGGCGGAAGTAGGGAGCAAAGGGAGCAGCCAAGATGGCACGCACTGTGGAGGTGGTCAAGCTTGAAAGTAATGTAGAATTCCACCAGGATCCCTGGAACACTGTACAGGGTGATTAATAGACTTGAGCTGCAAGGCGATGAGAGGAAGAGGCTGTTATCCACCTGACCTTTGCCATTGAGTAAGATTGATCGAAAGGCCACCAATTCTTCATCATGGGCATTCAGTCGCTAGCGAACTTGGTGAATTTCTGTAGGATTTGCTAGCCCAATATCAGAAAAGCCTTGATGTCAAAAGCAAGAAGTACCCCTGAGGTTTGGAGCTCAGATCTCCATGGCTACAATGAAAAGCTAGTGAAGAGGACAAAGGTTGATGTCTGACCCATTAGTGAAGTTATGTTTCTTATTTATACTTACATTAAAATGTACTTACATAGCCAGGCGTGATGGTCACACCTGTAATCCCAACATGTGCGAGGCTGAGGCAGGAGGATCGGTGTGAGTTCAAGACCAGCCTGGGCTACAAAAGTGAGCTCAAGGCCAGCCTGAACTGCATAGCGAGACCCTGTCTCAAAAGGACAAATTTTAAAAAATGTGCTTAGATTGAGCCATAATATATGCTTAAAGTATCTTGTAGGATTTTTTTTTTTTTAGTTTCTCCTTATCCAAAGTGTTTCCAAAGGCTTTACATCTAATAGATATAAAGCAACTTTATGTGACAAGTGTGCTTACGTGTACTGTAGGTCAGATTTCATTCCATGGCATGATAACATTAGGAATAGAAGGCAGCATTTTAATTCTTAAACCCAGTCTAATCTATTTATTTGACAAATGAGAAAGTTGAGTGTACCTTCAAGTTAAGAGGTTAAGGTTGGAGAGATAGCTCAGTGGCATAAGTGCCTGCCTGGAAAGCCAAGGGCCACCCCCCCCCAAAAAAAAAAAAAAAACACCAGACCAAGTTAAGAAGCTAGCAGCCTATCCACAAGCATGACTCTGGCCATTTGGTTATTCACATCATCGGCTCCCCTGCTTCCCCATGCATCAGATAGCAAAATACTAACATTGCTTACCTGTGACTTTGAAATAATACATTAAGGATTGATTTGCTGAGTATATTTCTCTGGGACAGCAACAAGTTAGGGGAATAGGCAAACATATATGAACAGCTGTTCCTAACGATGTGAAAGCTTAAGAGAACCTAAACTCATTCTGACTTAAAATTATTTTTTTTCTTCCAGGCTTTATATACTAAGTATTCACTGAAATGAATAATCCAATGACATGTTTACTACTAATACAGATATGTTGTTAATATGGTAGGATAACAATTGATTGGTTTTATTTACCCATGAGCATGAATTTATGTGAATTAAGTGTGTATTTTTTTTTTTTTGATAATTATTGTTATACCATCTTCCTTCTTGACTCTCACTATCATTTGCCCATTTCTCACTGCTGTCTGAAAAGGGCAAATTTTTCTATTTTCCCATTCTCACTATTCTAATTGTTTTCTCTTGAAACAAGGCTTCTATTCTTAAAGGTGGCAATAGTTTATTTATCATCCATAGTGTCATAAAGAAAATGCTTGGCCTTTTCCTCAGCTCCTGATATTCGGCTTCAAAACCCACTGGAATTTCTGAATACTAGAAATATCTCTTGCTTTGTCTAATGAACTCTTCTCGACCACACCTGAACTGCACTAAGGAAGTAACACATGGAAGTACTTTGGTAGAAGCAAGAGAAGAGCTGGCCAAGCCTGAAGAACTATTCTCTTCCTTAGAGGCTCAGAATGCCTGGTTTCAATTTCTCACCTCTATGTGGAGGAAGCGGCTAGAGCTTAACTTCAGTCAGTGTCCAGGGATTTAATCAATAGTGGCAAAATAATGAAACCTCGCATTAAAACTCTAAACTGTAAGGCGTGGCAGGGTCCTCGGTCGATGACCACAAGGACCGCCTGAGAGGGTGATACACTATTGGAGAGCAGAACTTCCTGTGTTTGAGACCCACCTAGGTCTTGATTTAAATGTCTTTTCCGTTTAGCCATTCTGAAGCCACGTCCTTTATTATAAAGCTGTAACTGAAAATAAAGTGTGTTCAGTAAGTTCTGTGTGTCATTGTAGAATGTTATCCAACCTGAATGTGGGCTTCTAGGAACCCCAAAATTGGTAGAAAAGCAAGACTGACAGGTGGATAACCTAGTACTACTGAGGACCTGGGGCTAATATCTGAGATGGGGATGGTCTTGTGTGTGAGGCTTCCCCACTGACTCTGAGTAGTATTAAAATTGAATCAAATAGCAAGATACACACTTGGTGCCATGCTGTGCCAGCCCTGCCCTCGGGGCGGGCTGAGCCGGCGATTAAAAAAAAAAAAAAAATGCGTGAATAAACAAACGAAGGTTCTGAGACAAGAATAAAAAAATAATAAATAAAAAAATTAAAAAGAAAATGGCAGCTTTATGTTCTTAAGTCTAGATAATTTGGTCTCTACAATTCTTTGACTTTCTTAGCTATAGTCAAACGTCTTACAGCACGACCTCAAGAATGCTAGCTAGAAAAGAATTGGCTCTCAGGAAAGTTAAAAAGGGAAGGGGATCATCAGATGCTCTGAAATCATGCCCCCAGATGGGCTTCGGCTGGGTGTCTCTTGCCCTGGAATGTGTCTAGCCATTTATCCAAGGCTGGCATCTTGGTCTGTTACTACAGCCTTAATACAATACCTGACACTGGGGTGTTAAGTTACATATCTGCTGCATTAACAAAATACCTGAGATAGATTAAGTGTCTTCTTACCAGCCTCATGGAAGTTATTGGGGGCAATGAGAACTTCAGAAAAAATCTGAATCTAGGGCTAAGAACAAGAGCCTAATCTTGGTAGGCCCTGACTGACTGGTTTGTACTCATATTCAAAAACTGAATTAAGGCTTTCCTCAGAGCTAGTAAAATATTTCACAAAGGAGGAGGGAACTAAGAGATGAAGGGGAGGGGAAAACAAAAATAGTTAAGATGTGCTGTGTACGTGTCCCATCTCCCTGTACTGTCACAAATGTGGATCAAAGAGGAAGTATACCCCAGTGCACGGTGAAGAGTCCTCTGGGTGTACACTTGTAAATGGTAGATGGCGTGAAAGTACAAGAAGACAAACCAGTTACACGTTTATTTCAATGTGCAAAGAAGGAAGAGTAGAAACCAGGATCCTATGATTGAGCATAACAAATGTAGACTCTGAAGCTTTCTCATTTTTGGAAATTCTGCTGTCAGTATGTTGTTTGTGGAGCCTGGCAGGTAGAAGCCCAACAGATCGGCAGCGGTCCCGCCTCCTGGGAGCCATGACGTGAACATTTGGCTAAGACGTGCCTGCCTGGATGCCCTTACCCTTGCTCCGAGTATGAGGTCTTGGCCTAAAGGTGGAGCAGTACTGAGATCCATCACAGGGCACGCAGCAGCAGTGCTGGGGCCTCGGTACATGTCATCCATCCAGAGCTGGCCCTCCCTATGTCTGTGGGGTTCCCAGATGCCAGCAGTGGTTTCTGACCAGTTCAATGATCTGAGCTGCTCTGTCTTGTGAAAGAATTAGCTTCGCAGTCAGACACACCGGAGCTCATATGTCATATGCACAAAAAAGAAATATAAGGGCCCACAAATAGCTCAGCAAATTAGAGTGCCAGTAAGCAGATGCAGAGACTGGGGATTCAATCCCTGGGCCTGCTGTGCTGCTCCCGACCCTGGGGTGAGCACCTGTAATCTCAGCCCTGTTGAGGCTGTGAGTAGGTGGCTCACTACATATCCGATCTAGTAGTGAGACCCTGAATACCCTGAGACCCTTCTGTAAAGAGCAAAAACAGATAGATAGATAGATAGATAGATAGATAGATAGATAGATAGATAAAAAGACTGAAAAGGGGCAAGAGTGTCAGTAATACCTCAGGTGCAGATGATCTAAAATAGTGTTTAGTTAGCAAATCAATCAAGAGAAACATTGCTTGAACATAGATGCTACTATTATTTTTATTATTGATATATGAGAATATTTTTTCCAGTTGGTGGTCCATTAACTCTTTTAACCTAGTGCCGGGGAGACTGAAACAGAAAAATATCAAGTTTGAGAACAGACTGGGCTATACAGTGAGTTCAAGGCAAATTTGAAACATACAGCAAGGTCCTTTCTGAAACTAAAAAAATAAAATTTTGTAGAAAATGTAAGGCATTCTGAGATTCAGTTGAGACTCTCCAAGAAATTCATTTTCTTAAGAGTACCCATATGTGCAGAGAAAAATCAGTAAGCATGAGGACGGTCTTTAGATAACTTTTTCTTCATTATTATAATTTAATTTTATTTTTAAATATTAAAGTTCAATTTTTTTTCCAGTGCTATGTGGCCCCTTTTGCTTGTTTCCTGCTTTAGGCATGGTGAAAACACAATGCTCTGAAGATACCTGCAATTCTGGGCTCAGCAGTATGGCAACCTTTATTAGCTTTGACCTTCTGTGGTCTATCGTCCTCCTGGTCTGGGAGCTGGGCGGGTAGTGAGCTCATCTGACCAACACTGTATTACGATGACTGAACCAAATTTTCCTCTAAGTAGACTTTTAAATTTAGAAGAGTTGAACTTGTGGCGCACTGTGCTGACTCCGCCACTGAGTGATTTTCACACAAGAATACAAACAGGCCATCTAACCTTTGTCACTTTGTTCCCATGCCTTCTGATCTATTTTAATCAAACCTTGCCAGGTGATGTGTCATAAAACCTAGCTTGTTTATTAAGACCTAATGAGCCACAAAACTGAAAACAAATTGGTGAATTTTTTCAGGAATTGGTTTTGTATTTAAAACACTACATAATAGTAGTGAACTATAGTTTCTAGTATCCAAAATCCTGCTTTAGTAAGTTCTTTACAATCCCTGTGTCACAAAGCCTAACGTTGAAGAACTCATGTTCAACAGAGAAACCACATGAAATGAATGAATGATGCCAAAGAGTTTGGGGGAAAAAAAAAAAACAACTCAAAACCCACTTCAGAAGGAAAAATCTAAAGTTACTGTTGTAGGATATAATGTGTGTTTTGCACACTATACTTTGACTTAAAAGTAATCAATCTTTATTTATACTCATATGGTAAAATTCATGTAACTATCCATAAAGACACAAGTATAATGAAGAACTAAACAATGCACCTTATTTTTCATGTATAAAAAATTAGATTAGTCATTAACATTGTGAGGATTGTTTCTTTTCTTTTCCTTTCTTTTTTTTTTGAGGTGGTGTGGAATTCATCAAAAATAAAACAATGATAATAATTAAATAGATGGACAGATACTCATCGATTTAAAAATAGATGGATCTCTCGTGTCTAATCAGAAGGCAACTTTGAAATCATTTGTTTGGGGAGAGAGTTGGAGGATGAACTATTGACTGACCCTCCATTTGAGTTTCTGTGTGTCCTCTCAGTAGGCCCTCTCCCCTTCAAGCACTGAGGAGGTCCACTGAGAAACAAAGAAATACAATTCTAGTCAGCTTATTTACTTCTGACAGCCTTAAGAACTTTATTTGAAATTTCCATCATGGAACACCCATTATTTGATCAGGAATGCATTAGCTGAGCAAACATTTCTGTAAAAATAAATATAAATGTGATTATATTGGTGGGTTTAAAAAAGCACTCAAATTCTTACACTAAAACCTAATGTTTGGTTTGCTTTTTTGGTTTCCTTTCCTAGTATCAGTCTTCTGAGAACACTTGACTTGTATCTAGGATTTATGTTGAGGGAGGGATTTCAACTCAATTCTGAAACCTCATAAATACCACAGTGGAATAAGATACTTAATATTCTCCACAAAATTTCATTTTTCCTTTATAAAGAAGAATAAGTTTGTTTTCCCACTACATGAAGGATACACTCTGGGCATTTTTGCTCAAGCAATGATGAATTTATACAGGCCCAGTAGCATCTGATCATTTATATTTTCATCCATTGAAAGTATTTTCTGTCCACAGTATTTCAAGCAGTGTCTAATGACTGGTGGCACAAAGCATAAAACCCTCACCTCGCCTTCATAAAAGCCAAGGTCTGGAGGAGAAAAGTAACGCTGAAATAACGGAAAAGAAAAAGCAACCCCTTAAGACTTCATCTGATATGCATGCCCAGAATGCTAAAGCAACACAGGGAGGCTGAGATTACGACTTTTTGACTGCAGTGATAGTGTTATTTAATGTGCTTTGAGTGAGATGGACAAATTTACCAGGGTCTCACAAAGGAAGATTATAAAACCTAATGCTTTTCTGGAAACTAAGCAAACCACCCCTGAGGACTCAGAAGAGAACTACAGGACAGGTGGTGTGGGTGTACTTAGAGGTGATTTCTTGCTCAGTATGCCTGAGGCCCTGATTTCCATGTCTACCACCAAAAAAATAAATAGTTGCAAAGATAGAGAAAAGCATAGGATCAATCCTACTTAAGGTCATGTCAAAAATTAAACATAATATGTTGGATAGGGACCAGGGTGGTAGCTCAGTGGAATAAGTGCTTGCCTGGCAAGCATAAGGTCTTGAGTTCAATCCCTGGTACAACAACAACAGCAAAAAGTAACTGGGATTACACTGAAAGATGTAAACTCACTGGAACTGAGTAGTTTATGGAGAAAGCACCTCCAAATTAGAGGTAAAGATGGGAAACTGTTGGAGTGACAAAGAAATAACGGGCTTTCAGTAAACAATACCATCAAATAAGCAAAAGTGGAGGAAGTTGGAAAAGTGTTTAGACGTTGGATTTAACTGAATGTACAATATAACCAAGAGGAAGTTCAGGACTCTGAATAGTTTGGCTAGAGAATTGAGTGGAGGGATGATATAGACCAGAAACACAAGAAAAAAATGTGAAAGAAAGAAAGAAGAAAAGAAAAAAAAAACAGTAAGGGTCAAGGTCAGGGAGACAGCTCAGTGGTCTAAGCCCCTGCACGGCAAGCACAGGACGCTGGTTTGATCATTGGTACCTCATGCCATGTTGGCTCCACACCAAGCCAGCCACCAAAACCAGTGTGGTAGCTAATGCCTGCAATACCAGTGCTGGGGAGGCCAAGATCCGAGGATCACTACAAGTGTGTGGTGTGCAGCGAGACCCTGTACCAAATAAATAAATAAATAAATAAATATTAAAAAATCTTTTAAAGTAGAGGTTGAATATACAGCTCACTGGTGAGGCACCTGCCTAGAAAACCTGAGCTCCTGAGTTTGATTCCAAGTACCTACAAAAATAAATAAATAAATAAATAAATAAATAAATAAATAAATAAAATAATGCGAGGACATTTTTAACAATGAAAAAGCAATAGCTTATCCCCCCCATAAAAGCAATACTGTTACAGAGTCAATCAGAAAAAAATAATCAAGAAGACTTTTCATTTATCATAACAGTGAAGTTATCTTATACAAATGCCTACTAAAATATGTTGCAGTCCAATGTTTGATAAAATGGAAGCTTTATATATCCTTGGAAGTGTGAGATAGTCAAAATGTAGTAAAATATAGCAAAAGCTCATATGTTTATGAGCCGGCAGAACATCTACTATCTACATAATTAATGAAGCTAAGCAACAAAGTAAAAACTTCTAGGGAAAGCGTTATCTTAAGTCTTAAATGCAGAGGTTGCACTGATAAGAAAAACACACACCCAGAGGCGCCATCTCCAAGGCTGCTGCACTTAGCGGTCCATCTATGAGTCAGGCCCTTCCCACCCCTCTATGTAAAAGTATTCAGAGACATCACTTTGAAGGAACAGGGAGGTGGGGCAGTGGTGCAGACTCTGAGACCAGCAGTTGTACTAAGTTATAGCTGAAATGAGAAGTACAAACGCTATTGAGTGGACAATGACAGGGAAAGCTGGGCGGCCCGTGTAATGCCTGCCCTGCTTCCCATCCTCGTTCCAGATGGACTCTTGTCTACAAATCCCTGTTAAAGCCATGGCCACAGAAGACTCAGAGAAAGGGAAGGCAGGACTCCATCCCTGCCCTTCAGGGTAAAGGCGGAATCCTGGGTACTCACCAGCACAACAGAGCTGTGCTCTGCCAGGTGGAAATCCTGGCTCTGAAAGAGACAGTAAGGATCACACTGCCTCCTTCATTTCCACAAACTGGAACTGTGCACCTCTGAGATTCTGTCTCTGTTCAGTTAGAAAGAGGACTGGAGTCTGAAGAGAGTGGTGTAGTCACATAAGTGGAGAGCCACTTAGAATGAGTACTCATGAAACATGGCCTGATTCTTATTGCCACACTGGATTCCAGACCCTGAGTTTTATTCCAGAACTTTCGACATGCCATTAAAGGGCTGCTCCTGAGATTCCTATCTCTGTCATTACCACATCTACCTCTAGAATAAGTCCTTCTTTCTCGAGACAGCCTAAGTGCAATTTTTATGTTGTTCTGTTTTTATTTAGTCAAAATAATGAGGGCAGAGGAGATACCTCGGTGGTCTAATTGCCTGCAGCATAAGCACAAAGACCCAAGTTTGATCCTGGCACTGCATACCATGCCAGCCCCAGAACCCCAGGCATGGTGGTGTACTGCCCTAATCCCAGTGCTGGGGAGACCCAGACACAAGGATCACTGTCAGTCTAAACTGCATAATGAGACCCTGGACCAAATACATAAATACAAGATTTTTAAAAATTAAAATGTAATCGTAATGAGAAAAATCAGATGTGAGGGCAATCTGGGTGTGACATCTGTCACCCCCTTGGTCGCCCGGGTTGACTTGGCTGATCTGGCTGGCTAGGCGGGTGTCCCCTTCCCCCCTCAACGATTCACATGCGTCCCTCCCAAAGCTCCATGTTCGGTCCAAGAGGACAGCCACCCCTGTAGAGGAGGACCGTTCCTCAGTCAAGGGCATGGCACTAGCTGTGCTTCCCTGCTAGACCCTGCAAGCAAGCTCTTAAGAGAGAAGCACTGCACAAAGAGAACCGCTATTAAAAACAATTGTGTTGATGTAATCCCAGCACTTGGGAGGCTGAGGCAGGAGGATCAGTGTGGGTTCGAGACCAACCTGGGCTATAAAAGTGAGTTCAAGGCCAGCCTGAACTGCATAGCGAGACCCCCGTCTCAAAAAGACGGAAAAAAGAAATTGTGTTGAATATCAATGATAGGGAAAAACATTGCAGAGGCAGAAGTACAGTTTCATACGAGGTATTAGGACAACTTACTTATAATTTAAGGCAAAAATTAAGCTATAAGATATGACGAAAATTTGTTATATGCAAATGATTTAAAAATTAAAATTTTGTGGCCATTGAAAGGAGCCATTGATCCTGCTCAAAATATTCCTCTTCGTTTTGGACTCAAGCGAGCCCTCTCTCGCCACCTCCCGAAGCTGTTCTGGGTGGCCTCTGTCTCTAGCATCTTCAGTTGTGCTGCCCTTGTTACCACAGCGTCCTGACTGGACTCTGGATCTTTCCCTTTCATGGTCATTTTGAGTGTGGGAAGGGCCAGAGGCCGCACTGCGCCGGATCCGGTGCATGACGTAGGTGAAGACGCGTCCCAGTGTTTCTGCGAGCCTTCCTCCCCCTCAGTGCCACTCAGCAGCCAGTTTGACAGTATTTTTTATCAGGTTTATAAAGACCCCCCCCACAAAACTTAAAAATGCTATGATGTTAGTCCAAAGCACCGTGGCACGCAGAGGAATTCTGTAGCAAGCTTCCTAGACGGAGCCGAAACTTTCCTCTATGCCAGGCTACAACAACTCACAATCCAGTAGTCGAGGTGACTGTGCTCAATTATACATCTGCCTTAAACTCTTCAGTATTTTCAAATAAAAAGCGGCGTCTTTACCAAGCTCTGAAAGGACGCTCAAAGCCTGTCCTCATTCTGTCCCCACGTCACGCCATCCTTGACTGCTTTCCTTGTGACCTTGCTTTGCCCAGCACACAAGGGGCGCCCTTCCTGGCTTTCCGTGTGCCAGGGAGGCTGCAGCTGCAAGAAGAGTAGCACAGCATTTCGTGAGAGAGGCCTGCGGTCACATGGAGCGCTTCTGCCAAGCCTTGAGCCCAGCTTCACCCTCCAGGTTCCATTCACTCGGTTTCACCCCATCTTCTTTAAAATTACAGTGCTCCTTGTTACTACAAAACCACACCGATTTTCCTGATAGCCTGTATCCCATTGTAGCATATTACATAACAACGATCGATTTTTAAAAAAATATTTCACGTTCCCTACACGGAAGATGCAAATAGTGCGAAAGTATAGGTGCTTTGTCATAGCTTTGCTTTATTTTCGGTTGATCTTTCTAGGGTTATCATGTAGGATGGGTATCCCAGACTAGTTATTCACAAATTACCTGCTGAGTAAACATAATTAGCAATGAACCTTATAGATTTCATGAGGGAGCTGTATAAAGTGAAAGACAAGATGTAGGGAACTAGAGGAAAGATCAACAAAAATTCAGACTGAAATAGAAAGAGAAAAATTATAAAATTTATAAAAATGAAAATTTATAAAAGTTCATGCAAGGGTCAGGAAATAGCTCAGGGGCAAAAATGCCTGCCTGGCAAGTGCAAGGTTCTGAGTTTGATCCTAGGTTCTGGCAAAAAAAAAAAGAAAAAAAAAAAAAAAAAAAAAAAAAAAAAAAAAAAAAAAAAAAAAAAAAAAAAAAAAAAAAAAACACAAAAAAAAAAAAAAAAAAAAAAAAAAAAAAAAAAAAAAAAAAAAAAAAAAAAAAAAAAGCTCATGTAAGACAGGACAGATAATAAACAGGTAAAGCATTTAACCCCATATGAAAAAGGACAGATGAGCTACAAGCAAAATTTTAATGGACAATGAACAAAAATTCCAAAGATGATAAAGGGTATCAGTCTACAAAGGCAAGGTACTCTATGCAGCTGAAACACATGCATTAATAGCAAAGCCACAGTCAAACTTACTGTCAGAACATAGGTGAAAGCCACATGAAGAAAAAAAGGTGGACAGCTGTCAAAGGAGTGAAATATCAAACATGGTGAAGGAGCTTTTATAATGATGGCAACATAGAACCACGGAAGATATGAAATGTCTAAATTTGTTTGCAGTCAAAAGCATACTTTTTAGGACTGGCCAGTAGCACAGTGGACTAAAGCGCCTGCTCAGGCAGAGCGCAGCAGCTGGGGTTTCATCTCCATCATGCCATGGTGGCCCTGCCCCCAGGACACGCTGAGATGGCAATTGAGACTGGACGTGGTGGAGCAAGCTGTAATGCCAGCACTTGGGAGGCTAAAAGCAGGAGGATCACTACAAGTCGGATCTATGCAGTGAGACCCCGTAGACCTTGTAGACCCTTGCACTAAATGTATAAAAAATCATAATTTGTAAATATATAGAGTCAAAAATGTGTAGTCTGCTAAGTAGCCAGACAAATTTACAAAAGAGTGGAAGCTGTTTGACTTTTTTTCTATAGTTAATAAAGTAAGGACACTAATAGTTAGTGTAAAAATAACAGCTGTAAATGACACTGTTATTTCCTTATTGCTGAATAACTAAGTGATACAAACATAACTGGTTCATCCACAGCTTATTATTGTGTGGAGGCTGCATGCTGTGTGTCTCGACACTGCGTGGCCAGGCCTTTCAGACTCAGGATGCCACATGGAAGGTACAAGCCATGCATAGAACAGAATGCTGTCTGAATTTCTGAAATTCAGTTAGAAATTAGTATGCCAAAGAAAATACTTCAACTGCTAGGAAATTAAGTAATTCACTTTTAAGTAATACCTACATTTATTTTTAAAGTAGAAGTTAGAAAATATTTTGACTACAATACTGGCAAAATGTAAAACATGAAGCTTTGAAGAAAATTAAGCTAATAATGGTTAGAAATGTTCTAGCTTCAGGACCATATTTTTAAAAGGAACAGTTATCCTCTTAAACAGAAAAGGAAGTCATATCAAATGCAAAGGCTGCAGAAAAAAGGTAACAAAAAGATGAACCTCAAAATAAATATTTATTAAAGTAAAACATGATACCCTGGTTACAAAGTGTAGTATTTTGCAACTGCATAAAACATTTATTGTTGGACTTCCTAAAGTCTGGCAAATGCTATCCACTGCTGAGATATGTGCACATAGGCTTTAAAAAATAACCTCATTCTGAAAGTAGGAAGACATGAAACAATATAAATGTCTACAAAAGATAACAATTAACAAATTATTAAAATTAAAAAATAAATGCATAAAAACACAGACTACAAAAATGAATAAAAATTGTTGAAAAAATAAATTTTTACATAGATAAATGTATGTATATGAATATAAATAGATCACAATAGTATTAAAAGTGAGTAAACCAATGATATATACACATATAGTGCAGCATGGGAGTAATACATAATGTGTGGATGAATCTCATAAGTACAATATGGGTAAAGGAAGACAAAGCACAAGGAGTATCTTCTCATATAACTTAGAAAAGTTGTGTAAGTTCATTATATAGAGTACACAATAAATGTTATGAATAAGCATTTATGTACCTATGAAGACAGTTATAACTCAGATGTATAGATAGATAGATAAATATAGATACAGATCTTTACCTTTGAAAGAAGGGAGATCATGACTAGAAGTGGGATTCCCAGATGAGTTGATGTAGTACAGATCTGCACTGTGAGTGGTATTTGCAGGGAACATTTATCCACAAAAATAAATGGACATATATATATATATATATATATATATATATATATATATGCATATTTGAAGTTCTCTATATTTATGAAATACTTAAGTTAAAGGTTTAATAATCAAAACACATAAAAAATTAAACCCCAAGGGTCAAAATTTTTCAGTAGAAATGGCAGACCCTATTTTCTTTTGGGTATCATATGTTCAATTAATATTTTTAAATTTTTCTTATTATAGAACTAAGTCTTGTGTAAAATAATCGATAAAATGAAAGGAACATTGACAAAAAATATAAACACTTTGTTCACACAGAAAACTATACAAGTGACTCTTCAATCAATAGATGCTCACCTCATTCAAAACAGGAGCATATAATATGCTATCATTTAGTCAAATCTTGTTTTCTCAAAGTTAAATACCGTCGTGATACACTGCACTGGGAATGGTTTGGAGAAGCAGAAATTCTCCTACAATATTGGTAGTGCAACTGTATGAACAGAAATTTGCTAATAGTGATGAAAATAGCAAAATCAATAAAAATAAAAAATAGAGAGGAGTCCTCTCCCTATACATAGTAAAGTTATGTTTATGTATACATAAACAAACTGTGTACAAACATCCTTTGAAGCAATGTTTGCTATGACAACCTGGAAATAATCCAAGTGCGCATCAGAATGGGGTGGATAATGATGTGTTGCTTAATATGACATGTCAACATGGTCAGAGTGTAGTGCCCATAGTTGGATCAAAGCTGAGGTGAGATGTTGCTCTGATGGTGTATTTTAGATGTGATTAATATTCAAAATGGTACACTAGGAGTTGAGAGATAGCTCAGTGGCACAAGTGCCTGCCTGACAAGTGCAGTGTCCTGAGTTCAATCCCCAGCACAAAAAAAAAAGAAGCACAAACAGACAAACAAAAATGAGAAAGAAGGAGTCAATACAAATCATACAAAAGGACTATGGGCAGAAATAATAGCAGGAAACTCCCCAATTATGCAGAAACAATCTCACGTTCAGGACATTGAAGCATATATAACTCCAAATAACATCAAATCGATTAAAACCACACCCAGACATATAATAACCAAGATCCTAGTAATTCAGCTCAGGAAGAATATACTAGAGAAGAGAATATACTAGAGAAAAGAAACAGATCACATTTAAAGGAAAATCCATCAGAATAAAGGCACATTTCTCTTCACAAACCATCAAGTAAAGAAGAGATGGAGTAAAGTACTTCAAATCTTAGAAGAAAACAAATTCCAACCCAGACCAATACGCCTTGTAAAATTCTCAAGTTTAATGAAGAAGTGAAATATTTCCATGACAAAGAACAACTAAAGAATTTCATGATGATAAACTCAACCTACACAAACTGCTAAGAGATAGTCTAGAGAAAGATAAAAATGACCACGGCTTTGTGAAGGATAATGGAAAGAGCCTACCAAATAGGGCACACAATTAAACACAGGAGAAGAGGTATATAAAAGTAATCTTTCAATTATTCTTTTGTATACAGCAGCAGAATATTCCCATCAGCATGTTCTACAAATGGACTTTTCCTGCACCCTGGGTCATGATTCTATCTAGATCTATGGGGTGTATATCAAGGAAATAGCAGTAACCCAGTCCCACAAGTGACACCTGACCACCAATAAGCATCACGGACACTGTTTGTGTCCATGACATACTAAAACTAGAATATCCTATTTCCAAACTTCTAGAAATGTTGGTCATATATTTAACAATCCAGTATTTATGTTATGCCTTATTCTTAGTAATTCTTTACTGTCATGAATTTTGGAATATTATTTTGAAATATTTAACTCAATTTTGAATTAATATTTCATTAATTACCTGAATATTATTTAATTTTTATTTTAAGATTTATACTGTATCTTTGACTTATAATCTACTTATAAGAAATGATATATTTTCTCCTAGTATTAGAAGCTTTACAAAAGTATATTTCCATTGACTTCATACTACTTCTTTCTTGTCTTTTACACAGAAATAGGTCCTTTTTCTCTCTTTCAGTACTTCAAATTAAGTAGTCTAGTTTCTTACATACCTATTCTTTCTTTTTTCTAACATGGAATAAGATGATATTTAATTTTCTTCTTCCATAGCTAAATATATATATATATATATGCTTTAATAATTATTTTTCTTTAAATTAGTTTTGGACAGTTTCACTTTTCTGTATCTTGGTACGATTTTATTCAAATTTTTTTTTCACAAAAGGTTCCTTTTCTGTTGGAAATGTGCTATAATTTCAACTAAATTAAAAAATTTCACCTCTTTTCCGGCTGGAACCATGGAGGGTGTAGAAGAGAAGAAAAAGAAGGTCCCTCCTGTGCCAGAGCCCTTAAGAAAAAGTGAAAGCATTTCGCAGAATGGAAGATAAAGCGCCTGAGAAAGAAATTTGCCCAGAAGACTCTTTGCAAGGCAAGGAGGAAGCTCATCTATGACAAAGCCAGGCACTGTCATAAGGGGTGCAGACAGATGTACAGAACTGAGATCCGAGTGGCTAGGATGATGAGAAAAGCTGGCCACTTCTATGTCCCTGCAGAGCCCAGTCTGGCATTTGTCATCTGGATCAGGCTATCAATGGTGTGAGCCCGAAGGTCCGCAAGGTGTTGCAACTTCTTCGCCTTTGCCAAATCTTCAGTGGCACCTTCGTTAAGCTCAACAAGGGTTCGAATAACATGCAGAGAATTGTGGAGCCATACATTGCATGGGCGTACCCAAACCTAAAGTCAGTAAATGAACTAATATACAAGCGTGGCTATGGCAAAATCAGTAAGAAGCGAATTGCCTTGACAGATAATTCATTGATTGCTCGATCACTTGGTAAATATGGCATCATCTGCATGGAGGATCTGATCCATGAGATCTACACTGTAGGAAAACTCTTCAAAGAGGCAAATAACTTCCTGTGGCCGTTCAAGTTATCATCTCCAAGAGGTGGAATGAAGAAAAAGACCACCCATTTTGTGGAAGGTGGAGACGCTGGAAATAGGGAAGACCAGATCAACAGGCTTATCAGAAGGATGATCTAAGGTATCTACCATGGTGTTTTTACGATTTGGTCAGTTAATAAAGCATCTGCTTCCAAATTGAAAAAAAAAAAAATTTAAATCTTTGTAAAATAAATAAGTAAATAATTTTTTAAAAAATGGGCTGGCAAGGGCTGGTTGTGTAGCTCAGCATACTAAGGGCCTGCTTAGGCAAGTGCAGTGACCAGTGTTCAATCCTCGGCACCAAATGCCACACCAGGTGCACTAAGTGGGCCACCAAGACCAGGCATGGTGGCACATGCCTATAATCCCAGTGCTGTGCTGCAAACAGGAGGAGTACAATGAACCTGAGTGTCTTAGTTACTTTTCTCTCATTGCTGGGACAAATACCCAACACCCGAAATGAAGAAAGGAAAGATTTATTTAGCTCACAGTTACTGGAAGTTTCAGTCCCTACTCGGTTGGCTGCATGGCAGACAGGCACATAGCAGAGAGCAGCAGTTCATGGCAGCGGAACAGCAACAATATGGTGACAGAGGCAACCAACCAATCACAGCAACAGAGCAACAGCATGCGTCTGTCTCTCTGTCTCTTTGTACATTACATCAGGCTCTCTGCCTTAGCCTATCTGCCTCAGCTTCAGGCCATGCCTATAATTCCCAGCCGTACTCAGACCTATAATCTCATCAGTACTAAAACACATAATCCTAGTGGATCATCAGGCAAGTCTCAAACTCTAGAAGTCCCTGCCCCATGATTCCATGAGGCTTTGGGGGGACAACTAGACATAAACCATAACACTGAGCTATATAGCTGCGTAGTGAGACCCTGTACCAAATGTATCAACAAGTAAAATAAAATAAAATAAAATAGTACACCTTAAGTAAAACAGATTACCCTTCATAGTGTGGGTTTGTACCATATTATCAGTTGAACACCTGCAGAAAAATTACTAAGATCAGTCGAAACTGAAACAACTATTTATGTTTTGAGAAAAATATCGAGCATGCTTTTAGATAATTCTGAGTAACTCAAGTAAACTATGGCTGCTTTCATGAAATGGAGTCCTCTTTTGGCATAATAAAGATGAACTAGTTCATGATGAGTACAAGAAAAATATATTATGTCTCTCATTATGAAGTACGTCACCCTCTTGTCTTCAATTTATCTTTCTGTGCTTTCAGTTAGCATCATAACCCCAAATTATTAACATTTGTCTTAACTTTTTTAGGAGGCTATAGTCACATAACTTTTGTTTGGTACTTTGTTGTATACTTTATTATTGGATAAATTTATTAATTTCTTATTGAACCTAAATATACAAATTAAAGTTCTTTGTAAGTATGCTTATTTAGGAAAAACACTGAATACAGAATTAATACAATCTGTAGTCTCATATATCATTGTGTCTTGGATGTACAAGCACTACTATATATGATGCCTCCTTTAGTGTAACTCTTTTTATATTGACTTGATATGTTTATCATTGTAAGAAGTGATTAGCTCTATAGCTGTTTAGAAGGAACTCCTAAAAAATATTGTCAACAAAGAACACCATTTGAAATTTATAGTTAATAAGTGGGTAGTAATAATTAGGTATTTATCTTTAAAAAAATTTTTTAAATGTATTTGGTATAGGGTCGCACTATGCAGCTCAGGCTCATAGTGATCCTTCTGTTCCCGGCCTCCCCAGCACTGGGTTACAGGCATGTGTTACCATGCCCACACTCGCTGGCCTGTTCAATGCCCTTGGGGGTAGGATTGGCATGGCATATGGTGCTGGAGACCGAATCCAGTTCCTGATCTTGCTTGAGTAGGCACTTAGTCTGCTGAGCTGTCTTGCCAGCCCTGAGCATAATAATTAGGTTTTGAAAGAGAGAGAGTGGAGTTCTGTGACAAGCAAACAACTACAGAACCGGAAGCACAAGCCTCGGATCTCCTCGTCCCATTGCCTCGACAACCTACTGGTGTAAGCTGAAGAAAGGACTTCCAAGAGAACAGACGGCCAGTGCTGTGAAGCCCACGATTATGTCTTGGCCATTTAGAAACTGGAAGTCTCTGACAATGTATAAAGTAGAACTGATTAATTCAAGATTTTCAGATATTAAAAAAAAAAAAACCTAAGTGCAAATTACACTTCATGAATTAGTGTAAGTACATGTTCCTGTTCTGTTATGTGTTCACAATTGCCATGTTGAAACTTTTGCCAGAATCTAAAGAAAGGATAAATTTTCATAATTTATTTTGTACCACACCAAAACCCATAAACAGTTATATCATGATTTTTCATGGTAAAATCTCAGCTGATTGGAGTTAAGTGGTGTAAATCCTGAATAAAATGTTGTGAAGTTGTTATTATTTCTTTTGTATAGTGTGACAATTCAATATTTTCTGGAAAAACAGTAATGTATAGTAGTATATGTAGTCTGATACCTCAGAACCTCTGAAATGTTAGCAGTGAACTTTACTCTGCTAAAATGTATACTTATTTAATGTAAAGATCTGCATCTTCTATCACAAACAGAGAAATTGGGTCAGTGCAGTGTGGAAGTCGTTTTGTTTCATATCTTTCCTAGTTTGCAAATATTCTGACATAGTTAGGGGAACTTTTTCAATACTGAAAATAAAAACTAAAATTGTGTAATCTTAAGAAGCTAAAAAGCAAGAAAAACAACTAGGCACACAGTAGCTGGATTACTGGCTTTGGAAGCCACTAACCTAGAACAACTGTGTTTAGGAAATTTTCAAACGTAATAGCAAGGATAAACTTCCTCTTTTCATATGGAAATAATATTAAAAGTATTAAAATAACAGATAAATCAAGGTTACATTCTTAGGTCAAAGATAACTGCTGTTAAGAAAAAAATCACAGTAAGATTAGACACTTCAGAACTTAAAACATACAGAAGTACAAGAGCCCCATTGTTCCGTGCATAAGCGATTGACTGATTAGAGTGTTACGTGCAAAGGCCACTAGGGATCAGCTATGCTACACTTTTATTAGAATGGTTATTGTGCTGCTTTTGTTGCTAATGCTCTGATTAAAAAATTCCACAGGATTTAGGTGGTCTGCCACAAACCTGTTTTCCCCATAGGCTCTATTAAGTTTATGCACCATATTGCAGAACACACGGTTTTGCAAAAGTACACATATTGAGTCGTAGCAGGGACACCTATATATATTATATCCACCATATTGTCTTTCTAAAATGTCCCTGAAATGGATTTTGAAATTATCTTGCTTCTAGGACATCTTATAAAAAACTGTGCATGTAAATAAAGTGTACAAAAATATCCAGATGCCACCAAGTAGGGTAGAACAGAACCTTCAACAGTTTGGCCTTGACAATTTCTCTGCAGGCTTCAGGGAGAAACTAAACTTAATAAGATGAAGCCCAAGGAAGACTCCTAAGGTATTTTCCACTTGAATATTATTGGTCATCTGGTGATTAGATATTTAGTGATAGTGCACACATTTTATGCTTTTATTGTAAGAAAATTGTAAAAATATGCATTAAAAATATAACTATGAGGGTGTATCACTGCAGTGCTGTTCACAGTGGTGAGAATCTAAAACATACTTGTGGAGAAAAGATAGGTATTTATCAATTAAATTATAGTACAGTCATTAAGTAGACACTCAGTAGCCATTACAAATTTTATAGAACATTGACATAAAAATGTGTTTGGGGCTTATTAATATGTGAAGAGGAGCTGGTGAGATTGCTTAGTAGACTGAAGCACCTGCTTAGGCAAGTGTAGGGACCCCAGTTGGGCCCTGCAGTTTGATCCCTGGCACCTCATGCCATGCCAGATGCATCTTCAAGGTGGGTTCATCCAGCCAGTGTCCAGATGTGGTGGCACATGCTTGCAATCTTAGTGCAGGGGAGGCTGAAAATAGGAGGATCACCACCAGTAGGAGCTGTGTACTGAGACCCTGAAACAACCAACAAGCCATAAATATATATATATATATATATATATATATGAACAAAGTGTTGGTAGAAGAGTAGTATAACTCTATCATCTATCTATCATCTATCTCTATCTATCTCTATATCTATCTCCTATCTATCATCTATCTATCTACCTGTCTATCATCTATGTAGCTAAACTCACTTTTTCAAAATGCCTATATAGCAAATAAAGAGCTTAAACATATACAATAAGGTCGTATTATTATTTATCCCTGAAATGGGCAGATATAGATACATATCTTTCTTGGTTTACCAGCATCCCCCACTTCTAAAAGATTCTGAATTTGCTTTTGTAGTAAGAAGATGTTTGTATACTAAAGTTCACTTTGATTAAAAAATCAATGCTTAACCATCTTCCATGTTTCTTTTTCAAAACTCAGGGCAGGTGAGATAGTTCAGTGGACTAAAGCACCTGATAAAGGCAAGTGCAGGGAGCCTGAGGTTGGTCTTTTGTAGAAGCTGGTAGGAAGCTCTTTCCTTTCAATTTGTGACAGTTTAAGGGAGGAAGGTGCTTTCTACACCTTCAGGGTCTTCTGTTTGCTCCTGGGTCTCACCGCAAGCTAAGATCTTTCCAGCCCTGTCCATCATATTCTTGCTGGGTCATTGGACCCATCACCTTCACAACCATGTCCTCTTGGTTCCAAAGACTCAACGTCTTTAGCGTACAGTTATGAACTGCAAGCTCAGAAATTATGGATGACATTTTATGTCTTTGTGCACTCTTTAATTACATGCAGATAAGTTTATTTTTATTTATTTATTTGTTTATTTTTGGCTGGTTCAGCTCCCCATCAGAGGGGCAATGGCACAGCATGTGATGCTGGGGATCAAACTCTGGTCCCTTGCACCTGCCTAAGCTTGCCTAAGCAGGCACTTTAGACCACTGAACTATCTCGCCCGCCTCATGCAAAGAATTTTAGCTGTTCTGTTTTGTTTTTGTTCTTTTTTCTCACGTACCACTCACCCTCAACAGTTTAGTAGTGCTTTCAGAGACAAAAATACTTGTCTAAGTTAAGATCCATGAAATATTTAATTATCCAAAGGAACAGTCCAAAACATTAGAGCTATCAGAAATGAGCCATTGGACCAGCAGGCAGGGTAATGTGCTGGACGCATTCTACCTCAGCAGACCCACCAGGAGGGGACCATGGAACAGGCAGCTAGCAGGGCCCAGTGACACAGCTACATACCATCAAGTTTTCAAAAAAAGATATCACAGAAATCCAAATAAAGAAATCTCTCTGGCATAGAAAATGGGAAGAAAGAAGAACCAAATGGTAATCTTGGGCTTCCAAGCCCGCCCAGAACAAACCAAGGAGACATCAGCATATAAAAAACTGGACATCACACATCTGAAATCACTGAAATAATAATAGCTGAAGTAAGGAAACAACTGTAGAGGGATATAGAGGAAAATAGAGCAGAAATAATCTCAAAGTAGAAAAATAAATAATAACTATAGTGAAAGAATTACTAAGTGTTTCTAAAGAAGACAATGATAAAAAAATAGAGAATAAAAAAATGATGGAAATGCTGAATGAGCAATATAGGACAGAGATAGAATGCGTTAAGCAGATTCAGAGTGATATAAGTGGAAACTCTATTAAAAGTTGTGAAAACCACTTGTATGAAAGTGAAAATAGACTTTCAGATCTTGGAGACACAATTCCAGCAATTGAAAAGGCAAAGAAAGACCTCTAAAAAAACAATATAGATCCAGGAAACAATAATCCAACAGCTACAGATGATGCAAAGATGAATAACATAAGACTTATGGGCATCAATGAAAAAGAAGGAGCTAATGCAAATGACATGAAAAGAATATGGGCAGAAGCAATAGCAGAAAACTTTCCAAATATGGGGAAACAATCTGACGTCCAGTAACTGAGGCATTTAGAACTTTAAATAGTATCAACCCAATTAAAACCACATCCAGACATCTACTAATCAAGATCCCAGAAATTTAGCACCGTCACGTACTAAAAGCCACTAAAGAAAGGAAACTGATCATATTTAAAGGGAAACTCATCTGAATAACAACAGATTTCCCCTTACAAATCATCATGTCAAGAAGAACACGTAGCAAAGTAGTTCAAGTCCTACAGGAAAAGAAAATCCAACCCAGACTGATGTACCTTGCAAAAGTGACATACTTCCATGACGAAGAGCAATTAAAGAAATTCATGATGACCAAATTAACCTTTTTTTTTTTTTTTTTTTTTTTTTTTTTTTTTTTTTTTTTTTTTTTTTTTTTTTTT
>PVJA010012643.1:0-51422 GCA_004027025.1 Myocastor coypus | reverse complement strand
AGAGAGAGAGAGAGAGAGAGAGAGAGAGAGAGAGAGAGAGAGAGAGAGAGAGAGAGAGCCAGACAGGAAGTTTGAAAGGTGACAAAAATTTATTGCAGCATAGAAACAGAGAGCGCCAGGTCAGGCTCAGAGGGTGGAGATGTGGGCATGCTCTGTGAAATCTATATGGTCCTTAGGTGTTGACTGAATGCCTTAAATACCTTAGTAGGGGCCTCACTGACATTAACTTTGTAATCAGAAAAGGATAGATTTTTGTGATATATATATATAAACGTCTGACTTCCTATAGCTGTCAGTGGAGAATCTATGCTTAGAAAACAATCCATCACCTAAAAGTGAGGACAGTGGCTATGATCTTGCCTCTGACTTACCAGATGTGCCCCTTGGGGTGTGGAGTGTGTGTAGAAAACAAAGAGCCTGGTGATCATTTTGAATGAATTAGTAGCACTGGCTTGAAGACTACCACAATAAATATATAACTTCATGCCCGGCAACAGACTGAGCCTTTGTGGTGGGTAATCACCTCACAAAAGCTCTACATGCTGACCCTATAATGATCTAAAATAGGATATTTGTTAATTCCACATGTCATATACCACTGGAGCCACTTAAAACCAATGTAAGTTGGAAACAAAGGCCTGTCTGTTTAGAGGGCCTGCTGGTAAGTGGCCACTCCAACAAGAAAGTCAAGGGAAGCTGTGATGGTTGTGGACTGGTGAGTTGGCCTCACAAGGTTTCCTCAAGCTGGGCAGGTCCTTTCTAGTATAACCAACATCCATCCAGCAGGGGTCCCTCTCCATGGCTGTGCCTTCTGCCTCCATGTTGAGAAGTTTCCTCACAGCTTGCTGGTGGGATGGGAGAGGAAGCTGCTTTGGCTGGGTCTCTTCCAGGACTGGTGTGTTACCAAGCCTTCTAGATGTGCTTGCTGGTACAGTGGTATGAATGTTGTTCACTAGAAGAAATGTCCAGCTAAAACTTCAAAATGCAATCTTAAGTGGAATAAATGTCTTTACAGATGCAATTAAGGTAAGGATCTTAAAATGAGGTCATTCTTCATTAGGGTAGCCCTAAATCTAAGGATGATGTCCTGGAAAGAGAGAGAAAGGGAAAAGATACAGAGAAATATAGTACAGAAGTCTAGGTAAAAATGAAGGCAGAGAATGGAATAGAGTTACACTATTTCTGTCTAGGAATAAGACATCAAGTCTCTGACATTAGAGATGGAATTAGATTTGATGGAAGAATATTATATTATGTAAGATCCCTTGATTCCCAGGGACAGTAGAAACCAGTGGGTAGAACTCCCTGGTACAATAGAGACCTCACACAGTCCTCCTGTTCTCCTGTGTGTCTTGACAGGTGTTTTGAGACTTCTAGAGCTCATCACTCCTGTATTCAGGACACTTCTTAGTGTTGTTTATATAGCTGTTCACTTTGAGAGATGAGCCAATGACTCCTTTGTACTTATTTGTTTCTTGCTATGAAAACTGTGCTTCCCAGGTCAGGGGTCCCTGGCTGTTATTCAGCATCTACTACTGCCTCCTCTATGTTTCCTGTGGGACTCGAGGGCAGGGGAACCTCCACAGATATGCTAATTCCTTATACTCACTGCTGCACTATGAGCATTGAAGTCCTCTGTCTCTCACCTAGTTGTCTCTTGCCTTCAGGTAGAATTCATGAAGCAGTAAGAGGCCAGCTTACCAGCTGCTGGGAAAGTTGACACCGAATCCCCAAATGGCACTGACATGTGAGAGAAGTCACAGGAATACTCCCTGCCTGCAGTTGTACCTATAATGATAGAAAGAGACCATATTTATGGAGACCTATGTACAGTAAGAATTTTTCTACATGTGTTTATTTACCTCTCATGGCAATCTCAAGGGTCATGGCATTATTTTAATCATATCGAAAGTAGGGCATGCAGGGCTGTACAATTCATCCATGGCTACAGAGCAGGAAAGAGGAAGAACTGGACCAGGAGGCCAGGAGACCAGGAGTATGGTTTAGAAGTGCACTCTTCATCCTATAAACTAGAACTATAGGAAATGAAGTGGTTTATATATTCACTCCCTCCTCATTGCTCTTTGTTTGCTGGCTTGAAAGATGAGAGAAAAGTGGATGAGAAAAGAAGTGAAGGGAGCTCAAGAGTTGAGGCACTCTTTAAGAGCTGCAGAAAAGAGTGAATAGGTTTTTGTCTGTAACTCCAGCCTTCACTGGTGACCCAGAAGCTCCAAGCCCTGGGGCTGAGAATGTGTGCACATCAATAATAGCGACAAGCAGCCTGCACTGAGCTCTTGTACAGCCTGAAGCAGAAAGGATGCCCTTCTACCCCCAGTCAGGCCTCTTTACCGTGGGCCCCACGGCCATGGATTCATGCAACTACGGATTAGAAGAAAAATAAATAAACCTTTTCAACTTAGCTGGACATGTTTGGACATTTTTCTTATTATTCTCCTAAAAATGTAGTATTACAACTGTTTCCATCATATTTACTTTATTTTGTGTTTACATTGCATTAGGTATTTAATCGAAGATGACTTAATGCATATGGGAGGGTGTGCACAGGTTATTTACAAATACTGTGCTATTTATGTAAGGGACTTGGGTATCAGTGGAGATTCTAGAACCAGCCTTTCAAACATCCTAGGGGATTGCTCTTCTTGGTATGCATTTTTCAATGGTTAGTTGTTTTTCTAGAGCATCAAAATAAGTACTCAAATATTAAAAATCGAAAATCAGAAGTATAAAAGTTTGCAACATCATTTGGAATTAAAGTATCTTTTTACTCAAATCAGAATTTGTTATATCTCTACCTTTTTGATTTTAATGGAGACAAGTCATCAGTAATACGTCTCAGGTTGACTTCATTCCACCTTTACGTTGTTTTCAACAGATCCTTGTGAATTAAATCCAACGAGAGTAACTTTGACATTATTGTAGGTGGAATTTAATTCATTAGCAAAAGATATGAATATTCCTTATGAATTTGAATGAAAAGGCAAGGTAGATTGGAAATGCACGAATCACCAGATGAAAGTATTAATTATTATAGGAAAAGTGGCTTTCAAATCAAAATTCAGAAAGTTATAAATGTCTCAATTTAACATTTGAAATGGAGAAATGCAAAATTAAACAAACTATCTTCAGATTTTGAATTTTTAACTGAAAAGCATTATTGTGTATGAATACATCTGATTTCCAAAAAGCAGCAAATGACTTAGCTCTGAAAAACTCTGATGATTTAAACTCTGGACAGATTTCACCTGAAATATTTGGTTTCAAGCAGTTTGCAATGTCAATAACTTGTAATGTAAAATCAGCATCATGTTTTCATCTTCTAAAAGTTATTCAATATTTACTTAATGAGATTTTATTCCAATTTAGAAATAGCCTTGAGAATTTCTTAGCAGTATGTGTCACAATAGCGTTCTGTAGAAGAAATTTCAGTAAACTTAAATATGGAAATTCACTCACACAAAATAAGTTAAGAAAATATATAAATTTAGAAAATCTTATTGAGTTTGCTTTTATCGAAGGCAAAAGGTGAAATTACAAGAAGTGTTAGTTTTTTTGGTATAAATAAGATAAACTTACAATAGTGCTATGAGTTTAATACATTATTATTATTATTTTTTTTTTTTTTGTCTTTTTTGAGACAGAGTCTCACTATGCAGTTCAGGCTGGCCTTGAGCTCACTTTTGTAGCCCAGGCTGGTCTCGAACTCGCACCGATCCTTTTGCCTCAGCCTCCCGAGTGCTGGGATTACAGGCGTGAGCCCCCACGCCCGGCTAATACATTATTTTTAAAGTGTTTAATTTTGGAAAAAACCAGCTATGGAAAAATCCATAGCATCATTCATACAAGGGCTTAGCTCTATTTTTACAGGCACAAATTTGTCTCAGCACAGCAGTGTTGAATCCTGACTTCACGGGCAATTTTGTTATTTTGTTTCCTTCCAGTGGACTTCATGTTATCTTTGTCTTTTTTTTTTTTTAATGTTGATGTAGTTCAGTGTCAAGGCTGGAAATAAATATTTCATGAGGATATTATTCATTATGGCGATATAGTTCTTCTGGTATCACCTATGTGAGTCTCTCACTTGCCCTACCCTAAACCCGGTGGCCAGTTGCCATCTGAGGACAGGTGGATTGTGACATTCCTTGGCCTCTATTATCTTGCCTCTACCACTTGAATACTTTCTATGACTTAGCATCCTTGACATGCTCTAGGTGGTAGGCTAGTCAGAGCTCTAGGTACATCTGGAAGCAGACAACTGGCACTTAGTTATGATACCAATTTTCAAATATTTTAAACATTTGGGAAATCTGAAGTGAGAGAGGAATTAACAAACTAGGTTTCAGTGTTGGTTAAAGTGCTCTCTTCTGCATCCTATAGTTGCTTTTCTTTAGACCGTTTTGGTCTGAAAGGATGGGCTGGAAGCCCCAGTGGTCGCACTGCAGGGTGTCTGATGACTTCTTTTTTCAAGACTTTCTTGAGTAGTCCAACTTCTGTGCTTTTGTGCTCAGTGGCAATATATCAGAAAAAGACACAGAAAGCACTGTCTTGTTAGGCAGTGAGAACTCAAGGTTCATGCTGGTTCTCACTCTGCAAAGGTAGGAGCAAGAAGAGATCAAGTCATGGTGAGCACTGTTCCCTGAATTTTCTTGTTTTTTGTTTTTAAAGGTAAGGGATTTATGAGGCACTGTATTCCCAGACCAGGCAGGAGTCTGGATCAAAGCCAAGATGTGGACATTGACAAACCCAAGATAAAATGGAAGAAATTGCATAATTCCTCCAAGAGCTTTTCATCCTTAACACATGAGACTGTGGCGCTTTATGCGAAGAATTTGCTATAGAATTTACAATAGGATGATTTGATCTTTGCCTCATTGAGGAAGCGTGTGTTTGCAGGATTCTTTTCCTAATTCTTTATATAAAACTGCCCCATGCTCACCCCATGAAGCTAAGAAACATCATGTAGCTTCTAATGAATAATATTAAAATTTAAACATATAATGATGCATGGAAAACCTAACTATTTCAGGATTTTAGTTCAACCACTTTTTCCTTAAAGAAAACCACCGCGCTATATTAGTAAAAATCACTGCCACAATAGGGATGCAATTTTTCTAAGTTTGTCTGGGAGAGTACAAATACTGCAGAGGCAATTTGCCCAAATTTAAGGGAACTCACAGTTCATATAACATAAGGGTCACTGTTTGGATTAAAAATGTGCCCCCAAAGGCTCATGTGACCTGGGTTCGCTCAGAAGTGGGGCTTCTGAAAGGTGACAAGACCATGAGAAGCTGGCCTCATTGACTGAATGCACTGGTAGGAATGGGGCTTGGTTGGAGGAGGTGGGCTACTGGGACATTATTGTAATTGAGTATTTTCATCTCAATATCGTTCCTCTGTCTCTGGCTCTGTTGCTCACATTTTGTTGCTTGTCAACAAAGAGAGCAGCTTTTCTCCACATGGCTTGTCCTATAGGTTGAAACCTCTAAGCGCGTGAGCCAATGTAAATCTTTTCTGTCTGAAATTTTCTATGTTGCATATTTTGTCCCAGTGACAGAAAAGCTGACTAATATCATGAAACTTCTGCCTAATTTTACAGCATGGTCTTAGTTATTTTCTCATTGCTGAGATAGAAATACTTGACACAAGTTTAAGAAGGAAAGGATTATGTTGATTCGCTGTTGGTAGAGGTTTCAGTCCGTAGTCAGCTGGCTCCAAGGTGGGGTGGCATGATGGAGGGGCACCACAGAGGAGAAGCAGTGCATGGCAGAGCAGCAGCAAGCAGCATGCGTGAGCCTGCTGGGTTTTCATCCCTTTCAGGCAAGGAGCTTATTGTGTGATGTCACCCGCACTGAGGCCAGGCCTTCTCATTTATCATTCACATCCTGAATTTTACTAAACCAATCAGTGGACTAATATGGCTATCACTTGATTTTAAGCCATCTTCACACCCGAGACTCAGCCATTTCTGAAAAGTCCAGCTATGAGCATGGGAGACTTCAGGGACCTCGAGACACAAGTCAAAATAGGCATCCATTAGGGTTTTTTTTTTTTTTTTTTTCATTTTTCAGGGAAGGGTCTACAGGGTGTTCAGGGTCTCACTACTAAATCGGACACGTAGTGATCTGCCTGTTTACAGCTTCCCAAGAGCTGGGATTATAGACACATGCCATCATACCCAGTCTCAACTGCTGTTGCGCTGTGGGTGGGGCTAGGACAGCTGGCCCAGGGATGAAACCTCCAGCCCCTGTGTCTGTCTAAGCAGGCTCTTTAATCCGCTGAGCTATTTGGCTGGCCCTTCCATTAGGATATATTGTGCATATTAAGATATATAATCTAAGATACTGGATAATAACATTTTTCTAATCTATAATTTATTAACCATTTTCTATACAGGGAAAGATAGACTCTCAGGAATAAAAACACAAGTCTCATATATTTTATTTATTTATTTATTTTTAAAGTCTGATATATTTTAAACACACAAATAAAAATGAGGATAAAAGGAACCTTGGATGAATTAGGAGATACCTAAGAAAAACTGCTGTCAAAAATGGTTTTGTTTGTTTGCATAGACTTTCTGGAAGTGCTTTCTAAGAATTATTTTCCTTAGCATAATGTACACAGTGATGCTAATATGGGAGCTGTAACTGAATCACACCAGAGTGTTTAAGGGAATGAGATACTAGGGTTAGCTATATTTCCTCATTAAATAGAAACAACTTCTTATCTTAGCCTAGGTTGTGACACTTTTTCAAATGTAATTTAGTCCACTATCAGTCTAGTGAAACTTGTTGTTATTGTTATAACTTCAAGGAAAGTCTGACCCTATTTCTCATTGTCTGGTAGGAAATGTGGGAAATTGACCAAGGAGAGTTCATGCTGTTACCCTGGATTCTTATAGTCATTTGCTTTTTTTTTTTTTTTTTTTTTTCCTTTTAAAAGAGAACAGAAAAACTACAACCAGTAAATGACTCTAGTTCAATGTATTTTATATTCGTTGCAATATATAGCTATCTCATATTTGTCTTTTTTAGTTAGCTGATGTTTGTACAGTTTCCAGTAATTCACAAAGGATCTTTACATGTATTTCATTTGATCGAGCCTCCTAGTGAGCCTATTAGACAGTGGTATCTTTAACAAATACTCAAAGGCATTGATTTAAGTGCCCAAGATTATATAGTTAATGAATGCTATTACTGAATGTGTACATCCCATCTTCAATTCCAATTCATATGTGGAATTCCTAACCCAACATAAAGGGGCTACCTATATTTGTAGTAAAGAGATAACGAAGAATAAATAAGGCTGTAGTGTGGGGCCTAATCTGATAGCATTTGTGTCTAAATAAGAAGACATACTAGAAAGCTCTCTTATTCATTGTATGCCATGTGAGAAACTAGCAAGAAGACAGTCATCTGTAAATTGGGAAGCTTCTCCCCAGCAGCTGACCATGCTGGCATCTTGACCTCAGACTTACCAGCTTCTATAACTTTTGGAGACTACTGTTTGTTGTTTTAGGCACCCAGTAGGGGGCATATGAACACAGATTTTGGCACTGAGATTTTGAGGGCTGCTGCAACAAATACCTTAAAGTGTTGAAGTGGCTTCGAATGTGGGTACCAGGGAGAGGTTGGAAAAGGTTTCATGCAAAAGTCCAGAAGTAGACACTGGATTGTAAAAACAATTCTGGAGCAGGAATTTTCACCTGGGAAGAAAAAAGAGAATTGAAGAAAAAACTTTAATCACCTTAGAGAACACATGAATTACTATGAGCAGGACGTTAATAGAAATATGATCTTAGAATAAAGTGTGAAACAGCTTATTGGAAACTGAATGAATGGCTACTCGTTTGGCTGAAATATGTTCTAGTGTTTTGTGGAAGGCAGAGTTTGGGAACAATGAGCTTGAGTACTTAGTTGATGAGATCTCTTAGAGTGCTGGAAGAATGATTTGGTTTTTCCTTCCATCTATGGTAAAATGCCGAACAGAGATAAACTGAACAAGAATTTGAAGATTTGGAAAATTCTCAGTTTATCTACATTGCAAAACATAAGAAAGTGTCTTCTTAAGAGAAAATTAAGGGTATCATTGAGCAATTGATAAAGAGGTTAGCTATTTCAGCAGAAGCCAGGGATGGAGATGGAATTATGTCAGTAAGTTGCTGCTAGTTTGGATTAAAAAGCATAGAGAAGGAGGACAAAATAAATACAGCTATCAGACTTCTGAGATTCTGCAGGAGGGGAGCACAGTGCTTCTCAGCTGCAAACATGATTTATCCTTCAAGGAAGGAAAGAGTGAGCCCAAACACAATTCAGAGGTCAGGAGGCTGCTGCTTTGGCTTCAAAGAATGGATCTGCTGCTTTCGTTACCACAGCCAAGTTCCCTTGGGGTGATGCTATCACATCAGTGGGCAGGAGGCAGGAGCACTGAGCCAAAGAGAGTGATTCTCGAGCCTTAAGGTCTAATAGACTGTCTTGCTACTTTTGGAACTTCTTGGAATCTGGTACCCACTCCTTCTTTGTCGTTCCTCTCTGTTGGAATAGGAACTCATTTTTTCTGATCTGTTCTACCATTATACTTTGGAAGGATTTGTCCAGTGTTTGGAGTGGAATTTTTTCCTCAAGATGATTTGTACTGTGAGTCTCACCTGTATGAGACCTAAGTGATATTTAGATGCTCTGGAATTTAGGCTGCAGAGTATATGCTGGAACGTTTAAGACTTGTGGCCTATTGAAATAGGATAAATACATTTTTCTTTTTTTTTTTCAATAAGATAAATACATTTTTCATATGAGAAGACATTAGTTTTGAGAGGCCTGCTGCTTACAACATAAGGGAGGAATAGAGGCTTGCTCATTTTGCTATTGTTACATTTGCTATCTTCTACCACCTTGAATTTTTGCCTCTGTGCCATGACACCCTGCCTTGGAACCAACTGATTATGGACTGAAACCTTTACAAACTATGAGCTAAATAAATCTTTCCTTCTTTAACTTTGGGTGTTAGGTATTTTGTCTCCGCAACAAATGAAAAGTAACTAAGATAGTATGCTTCTATGTAAATTAATTAATTAATATTTCTTTTGTCTTTTTGAGACAGAGTCTCACTATGCAGCTCTGGTTGGCCTTGAGCTCACTTTTGCAGCTCAGGCTGATCTTGAGCTCACATCCATCCTCCTGCCTTAGCCTCCCAAGTGCTGGATTACAGGAGTGTGCCACCACGCCTGGCCTCTATGTAAATATAAACATATGACATATATTTAATCTGCATTTTGGTGGTTTAAAATCTCCTTATCTCTACCTAATTTCTGGTTAACTAAATATTTATCAAGTTTGATGATCTAGAAGGAGTATAGTATATGATTAAGAGTCTTGCCTCATTACATTTGAGTTTGGGCAATGATTTATCACTTGGTAAATATATAGCCTTGATGAAACTGCTTAATCTCTTTATATCTCACCTGAATAATTAATGATGATGAGTAAATTATAGATATCTACTGTACAGTGACTACAGTTAATATTGTACTGCACACTTCAGATTTTTAGTACAGTGGATCTTAACTGTTGTCTGCCCGTTTGTACACAAATGTGGTGACTATGGAAGGTGAGGGATACGCTAAATAGCTTGACTGTGGCAATGATTTCATAATGTGTGCGTGTGTGTATATATATATATATATATATATATATATATGTATACATATATAAAATCACTTCATAAACCTTATTATAAAATTATAATAAAAATAAAATTACTAAATTCCTCTAAAATGTAGCTAATCATAGTCTATTTGAGCTACTATGAAAAAAAATCATAAAGGTTAGATTTATAACAAAAGTAAATTTATTTCTCAGTAATCTGGAGTGTTGAAACCCAATATTTGGTCATTGGTGAGGGTCAAAATTGTGTTCACAGATGCCAACTTCTCGCTGTGCTCTCAAGTGGGGGAAGGAGTGAGGGGCCCTTTTGGATCTACTTTATAAGGACACTACTGCTAATAGCTAGGGTTCTGCTCTCATGATCCAGATCTCATGACCCACCTCCTCAGGATCCTGCCTCCCAGTATGTCACACTGTGTGTGGCTTTTAGTGTGTAAATTTTGAGGGAACACAGACATTCAGAGCTTACTGCATGGGGTTATCGGAAAAAGTAACTCTCAATATTGGGAATTGACTATTGAGTGTTACTGGGTTATTGGGAAAAGTTAATGCTTGCATAGTGGTGGGTGCACTGTAAGTGCATTAACTATGAGGGGAGCTCTTATTACTTCTCTGTACCATCACCAGCAATTCCAAACTATATCTGTGATACTTAGTTATCATAAAATAGAGAAAATAAAAATATGAAGTATATTAAACACTTTTTCAGCTGAGCTTCATCCTTTTGAGGTTGATATATATTTTTGTTGACAAAGAATAGATTGGGGAAAGGAAGAGTGGAAGCTATAGTAACTGTGTGAGTAGGTGAAGAGGCTGGGAGAATTTGAGAGTGATTACTACTGAATTCCTGTGGGGAAGCCACTCTTCACCTGCTCAAGCCCTGCACCATCCTCCTTTGTTTTCTCTTACTTTTTGTAAAAGACAGTGCCTGAAAGTTTGATAAGAGAAACTGTAAGAACCACAAACTTGGGGCTGGGGGAACAGCTCAGTGGTCTAAGAACCTGCCTGACAAGTGCATGGACCTGGGTTTAAAGCCCAGTAACGCATACCATGCTGGTCCTGTGCAGAGCTGGCCGCTGAAACCTGGCATGGTGCACTTGTAATCCAGCACTGGGGAGGCTGACCCAGGAGGATCACTATGAGTCTGAGTTGTGTAGTGAGATCCTCTGCCAAATACCTTAAAAAAAGAAAAGAAGAAGAACCATAAGCCTTTCTGAGTTTGATGCATATGCTAAACATTTAAGGCTTTTGGATTGAGAAAGGAATCTCTGCAAAAAAAGAATCTCTCTGCATTTTATAGACTCCGCAAATATAAATTAATTGATTTCAGTCTTTGGTATTAGTGAATTATAGAACAATGGAATGATTAAGTGGATCTTAACCAAAGATAAGCAAGGAGGTGATCTGGCTAGTGCTGCATAGACTGATGTGGTGGGCTACTCATGTTTTAATCCTCTCCCCCCAGACATAGCTAGGATAAATTTTTATTTTTAAAAATTATTTATTTATTTATCTATCTATCTATTTATTTATTTATTTATGTTTTGCTAGGCTAAATTTTTAAAAGTACTTTTCCTCAAGATAAAAAATAAAATATATTACCCAACAGATAAATATATTAATGTTACAATATTTTCACTAAAATAATCAAGTAGGGAGGAGTTCTGGACTATTATTTAAATATTTCATACACCTGATAACTTAAAAGGAAGAGATTTCTTTGGCTCATAGTTCAGGAAACTCAGTCCATGATTGGTTGAGTCTGAGGCAGAAACATCATGGTGGAAGAGCCCAGGGGAGCAAAGCTGCTCCCCTCATGATGGCCAGGAAGGAGAGAGAGAGCATGGTGGGCGACATCTTCCAAAAGGAAACCTCTTCCAACCAGTTGCCACCCCCTGGAAGCCCGTTTTACTGTGAGCTCATCAATGGATCAATCCACCTCCATGGTCCAGTCACCTAAAAAAACCCATTCTAAATACAAGAAGCTTCTAGAGGATGTTCTATCCACAGCATGTTCGTTGCCTCTTGTTCTCCAGCAGGGAAGCAGGAGTAAGGGTGCTGGCCCCTGTGGGTGCTCTTCCTCGGTTCCTGATGATGATTTCTCTTTGCACATGTGTGATCTGTGGCTGAGGAACCTGATCCAACTCCATAAGGAAATAGCTATTATCATACATTTATTTATTTATTTATTTATTTATTTATTTATTTATTTATTTATTGTCTTTTTGAGACAGGGTCTCACTGTGCAGTTCAGGCTGGCCTTGAGTTCACTTTTGTAGCCCACGCTGGTCTCGAACTCGCACTAATCCTCCTGTCTCAGCGTCCCGAGTGCTGGGATTACAGGCATGTGCCACCACACCCAGCTTATCATACCTTTAAAAGTTGGATCATTAGACCTCTTCTATACCACAGTCATACAGAAGATGGTTCTAAATGCTTCCTTTAACTCAAGCAGAATTATAGCAAAGATTTACACTTTCAACCTTCTGTTTCTTGTTCTGGTAGACCACTGGTAATGAGTGACATAAACTACATCATCAACTCTAAGAATGGTGGAGAATTTTTTTTGCTATTAAATGAAAAGCTAGATTCATATTTTCATTAGCCTGCATCTGGCTTATTACAGAGACAGGTTTGGATTGACTATTATTTCTCAGTCAGCCTTCTGCATGGAAACAGTCAAAACTGCAAAAGAATATTGAGCACTGGCTGTAACAGTTAGCTGCTGAGTTTGGCATTGATACCATGAAAGCAAAAGGAAGAAAACACATAGAAATACCCATGTGGCCTGGACAAAGCACAGCCTACCCATGTGGATCCTAGATAAGATTGTCAATCTGTTTCCTGTGAGTGGCTGAGACCTCATGTGGGGTCCCTGGATGAGGTGGTGGAGCTTATTGCTAGAGATTGTGGTGCATTTCTGTCTTGCAGCAGGACATAGGTCTTCCCATAAGGGATACAGGAGGTGTGTGTCTGTGACATCTGTATGACATACATTGTACCCTTTGTCTAGGCAGCCAGTGTCTTTCTGTGACTTACCATAGCCTTCTACCTGTGCAGATAGTCCTTAGGTACAGGACACAATCTGAATCACCAAAGTGAGCACTAAATTCGGTCCCAGCCCCAGTGTCCCACATACCATCAGACATGCTCATGTGATAAGAGGCACATATATAATATATAGGCACATACGGTAATTATATGGCTGTTTTCTTTCCAGAGAACTGGTTTTCCTTTTAGAGGTCTTTTGAACACAATGATGAACATGTAGAACAGAGAACAGAGAGAACAGAGGACCTGCAGAACTCTGCAAGAACAGAGTTATTACTGCTGGAACAGACCACAGTAAGGGTTGGTTTTTGTTGTAGACCAGCCTTTCCTATCTGGTGACATAGCCCAAAGGTGGTCACTTCTTAGGCAACTGATGTGATTGACCTTGAGTGAAACTGAAATGCTTGCACTATAAAGTATGATCAAAATATATGGTGAATGTTTAAATTTTAAAAGTGCAATATAGTATAAGACACATTGCCACTGGGCCACTCAAAATGTTTCCCCTTGTTCCAAGCATGCTCTTTCCATCATTCTTGCCATTTTCTGTAATAGTTCTGGAAGTTTTTTTTTTTGCGAGAGTATTTATGAGAGGTGATGAAATATGCAGCAGATGCTGCTGCCCAGTGCCACTGAGCACAGAGAGACCATAAGGCCACACGACAGAAGACACAAAAGAGGATTTCTAGAACTAGTTCGGAAAGTGGTGAGAATAATGGGTTAAGTGGGATAGATGTATGTGCAAGTATTTTGAGGAGCAGTGATGGCAATGTATGTTTCACATAAGTTAAAAAAATTTACTGTGGTTTCCAACCAGAGATTGTACATGCTCTCCATGGTATAGGAGATGGGAAGGTGAGCATTAGGGAGCCGGAGTTTGTCCAATTAATAGCTACATTGCGGGCATGTTATCCATCCTCTAGTAAGTGCATAAGTGGATTTACTTTTTTAAAATGGGAAGGATTGTAATTAACATTTGCTGAGTATCAACCATGCCTGGTGGTTCTATTTATATACCTTATAAAAATTCCATTTAATGTGGACAAAAACATAAGATAAGAGAAAGCTGTTGAACATAATAACTGGGAAGCAACAGCCAGGTCCCTTTGAGACCAGGTCCCTTTAATACATCTATTTACATAGTATCATTTAGCATGCAGGGACACCAGAAAGATGCTACAGAAATGGATGGCTAGAATGCACTATTGATGGCTTTGCTCCTCTCTTGGCTTTTCCCCCCCTTGTTTTGAGACAGGTTTTCACTGTGCAATTCAGGCTGGCCTTGAGCTCACTTTGTAGCCCAGGATGGCCTTAAATTCGCAACAATCCTCCTGCCTCAGCCTCATGAGAGCTGGGATTGCAAGCAAGTGCCACCACACCTAACTTATATTTTATCTTGTAGAACTGGCCTTTGGAGCTTTCTTCTCTTTTATCCACTGGTCATTTTGAATTCATGCAGGGGCATTTCCTTTTTTCTTTTCATGATGCAGAAAAACTGGATTGTTTGTAATTTCTTTCTTACTCTTTTCCTTCTCCAATGGCTGGGGGAGCTTTGAGCATGCTGATGACTGTAGGTGCAATCAGAGTCACAATTAGGCAGCGATTCACATTATGTAAAAGATTCATCACACCAATTGATGCAAAATGACGCGCCATCCGGCTTGGCAGTGATTGCTGAGTCCTTCAGTCTCAGTGGTTTGGTTGCAATCACTTTTAGGTAAATGCCCTTCCAAGGAGTCATTATGGGCAATCTGACAAGGTGTGTGTGTGTGTGTGTGTGTGTGTGTGTGTGTGTGTGCGCGTGTGTGTGTGTGTGTGTGTGTGTGTGTGTGTTGTTATTATTGTCACAGAATTGAAATCTTTCAGTGCACTGGCATCATATAGAATCACCTGTCTGGCTTCCACACTGATTTAATCTGAGAGGTTTCGCTAGTCTTTGTCCACACTGGTGGGACATCTCTGGTGGGTACCTAGCCCTACTGGCTAGCTCCTTCCCAGCAAGACCATCCAGGCCACATGTAGAGAAGAGGGACGCTCCTCTGCCTTTCTCGCCTCATCTGTCCTCCTGGTCACCGCAGGAATGCACTGGCCTGGCCTTGCCTCCCACTGGGCTGAGTTGGGAGGCTGATGAGGCGTGCCTTGCCTCAGAGGAAGAATGTACTGGCCTCGGGCAGCACAAATGGCTTCGGAGCTTGCTATTAGAAATGCTAGAACAGACAGTCATTTACCAAGTCCAATAGCAGAGCCAGCTCAAGTCAGATCCTGCACATGTCTGACTGCACTGACTGTAACTCCAGCACTTGTGTTTTAGGATTTTTATGGCTCCTTTTCCTTTCTCTTTATTTCTTCCTTCTTTGTTCCTGTCTTTTCTTTTTAAAATTTCAATTATAGCACGATGTATCTTACAATAACTACCTTATGCTTTTATAATGACTCTTATAATTTAGTTTTCACAGCTTCAAAAAAGTAATAAACTCAATTGTTTAAAAACTATGGTGATTGATGCATTGTGTCAACTTCGCTGAATTGGGTCTGGTAGTTCTGGGCGGTGGGGCCCTGCCCTAGGGTGTTATTGGTCCCCCCATGGGGTGCAATTTGGTCTACCCCAGAGTGACTCAGCACAAGAAGTGTATATAAAAGCATTAAGGAAGGATCCTCTGCCTGGCTTCCTTGGAGAAGTCCCAGTCTTCCTGGTGCCATGTTTACCTGTGCCACTTCGGAGAAGCCTCGCTACTTCAGAGGAGCGCTGATTTCCATGGTGAAGCACGGCGCGGGTCAGCGTAGAAGGAAGAGGGAGAGACTCGATGGATGTCCCTGCTGCTCCTCCTCTGTTCTTCGTTGTTTTCTGCTGCCATGAACTGCTGCTGTTTGCCTTACATCCAGCGGAGAACGGGCTGAAACCTCCACAAACTGTGAGCTAAACAAACCTTTCCTTTCTTAATTTTGAGTGTCGGATATTTGTCCCAGCAACCAGTAAAAAGTAGCTAAGACACCAACACAAAGAAGGAAGTTATTTTCTCAGAGGAAAAAACTCCTACTTTTAGTATACGAACAATGTATTTTTTATTTTAAAGAAAATACTTCTCTTCAGCTTTATAGAGTAAAATGTGTATCAAAGATGGGAAATATATTAACAGCAATGTGATGAATACGGAATTTTAAATTTTTATTTATTTTTTGATTCCTGGAATTGAATTCACCTCACACTTGCCAGGCAGGCACTGTACCACTGAGCTAAATCCCTAGCTTTATGGAATATTTTAAAATAACATTTTTTTCTCTGGAATCTCATGCCACTTGGGAAAATAAGATAAATAGTACAGATTTTTGCAACTTTGAGGTTCAGCAGATGTAGCCCTTCTGAGGCTTCAAAAGGGCTATTAGCTTGTGCACAATGTAAGGGAGTTTATGTATCCCAGTTATTGGATAAGTGAGAGTCATTGGGTGAAAGCAGAATGCCCCATTTCTTACGTAAATTTAATTCAGTGAGTCTTATTTAGTTAAAGTAAGTTTATCTTGGAACTGAGTGAAAGTTTAGATTGATCTATAGGTTATATATCCACCTCTCCAGCTTTCTCTACTTTTCTTCCAAGATTTCAATGTTAAGATGGCATCAATGATAAGATGGTTTTTCTACGCATAGCCGGGAAGATGGATTTCTTTACACCATTATGTTATTAAGGAGACTAGGGAGGCTCAAGTCCCAAAGGCGTAGGGCTGTTCTGCAGGCAGCAGCTGGGAGCTTATTCTTTGCCTTCTCTTGGTGAGATTATTGGCCCCAAATGCAGAGTTAACTTAAATGAACACTTTAGCTCTCTTCTAGAATATTAATCTTACTAATTATAGATATGACAATGAAGCCTAAGTGCTGAGATGTTGAGGAGGGAGGAAGAAGGCAGACATCTTCAGACATCAAGGCTAAGCCCGAGCGAGAGCTGTGCATGAGCAAGTTTGAGAGTGACTGGTGAGTGGATGGTCTTCACGGGACCAAAGAGAGTCCATCCTAGGTAGTCAGTCATGTGTTTTCTCTAGATATTAACAAGTTGACAAGCTTACTTTAGATATTTGGAACATCAAAGCATACACTTCTTAAGGATGTAGTTTTATTTACTAATTTAACAAACCTGACCTGGAATCACTGTCCCTGAAAAGTGGGAGGCATTGTGTTAGGTGCCAGGGTACATCGGTGACAGGTTAAACATGGTCCTTGCTTTTATGGAGCTTAGAACCTAATGGGGCAGACATGCTGTGGCCACAGAAATTAAGCAATGAACACGTAAAACTGTGTAGATTGTGCTTGTTGTGTTTTCTCCTTAGCCCTCAGGACAACAAAGCCTGGAACTTGTACATGCTTGTGAGTGGGCCCTGGTGAAAGGGAGACCTCTAGAGAGCTGTAATGGAGGCAGTGGAAAGGAGGCACCTCAGCTGGAGAGCCAGGAGAGCTTGTGTGAAGGGAGGAAGGGAGGAAGGAGGGCTTTGGTGACAAGCACACTGTGCAAACGTTAGAACTTGAGCCCAGAGACATAACACCCTCAGGCAGAGACATGCCACACAGTAATATGAGGGGTAAGCTCAAAGTGAATTCCTGTTCTTGAGAAAAACACAGCAGTGCATCTCATAGGGTTCAGATCTTTTCCTCTCTTTCTTTATGTCTCCTAGGTGTCTGCTCACACGTCTGTGGGTCTCTGTTAGACTCTCAGCTCCCTCTCTCATATGCAGTCACATCCTCATCATTCTGGGACCACCTAAAGCTGAGCCATGGATGTGAAAGTCAGCAAATAGACTGTGTGAGCACAAAGATGGCGATGGGTCTTCCTGGGCTTCCATACAAAGCACTGCAGGTTGATTTGGCTCAGAAAATGGAGCGATTATCTACCGGTGCTGGAGACTGAGGCTAAAGGGTCAACGCGTTGGGGTCCTTCTGAGGGCTATTTTGACTTATGGATGGCTGTTTGTATTCTGTCTTTGCATGGCTATTCCTGTGTTTTTCTGTATTCTAATCCCCTTTTCTTAAAAGGAGCCCAATCATATGGGATGAAGGCCCAATTTAGGGACCTCAGTTTACCCTAGTTGCCTCAGTAAAGATCTCTGTTTCCAAAACAGTTGCATGCTCAGGTACCTGGATTAGAACTTTGGCAGGCAAATTTTGGGGGATGCAATCTAGTTTGTAGTAGCTGGGATCTCACCCTACATCATTCAGGATCCCATAACAGAGTTCTCGACCTGCTGACATTTTCTGAATGTGCATGAAATTTTGTCTGGCTTGTAGGTTCCCTTCTTGCAACATAACAGCCACCCTGCTATTTCAAGAATGAAGGGGGACAAGTCAGGAAGAGGTGATGATGTGATAGTAGAATAAACAGCAGCAGTCACAGAGCAGGCTCCTGGCCCCTGAAGGATGAGGCAGAGTGGGTAGGGGACAGGACTCTAACCTGCTGTGATTCCTGGAGGTAGCCCAGAGCATCACAGGACATGAAATCATGCACGAGATCTGGTTGAGGAGATAAGGATAGGTTAAAAGAGAGATGACCACTCCTCCATGTGCTCCCAAGTTTCCCAGGCTGCTAGTTTTTGGGTTTGTCCTAGGAGGGTGTGACGAGTGAGGTGGGGAGAGGGAGGAGACCGTCACCTCATGTCCCCCTCATCCTACTTCCTGGGCCCCTGCAGCTGGCCCCTTCCTCTGTGATCATGATCTTCTGGACCCTCTGGTGACAGCTGTCCTCATTTTCTTTCAGCTCCCTCCTCCCCCAGCTCTAAAGAATCCCTGTAGCCAGCCATTCCTTTGAATTGCTTCCAAGAGTGACAGTTTCTGGAAGAAACTGGCTGGTACTTGGATAAGCCTGGTTTTCTCTCTGACTTATTAAAATGAAATGGTTCATTCTCAGTGATATGTATGTGAGTTGGAGCTTAGTGGTTGAAGTGACTTTACAGCTCATCCTACCAAACATTCCACTTATAGATGAGGAAATAGAGTGACTGAATGGGCCCTTCCACATAAACCACGGAAGAGCTGGAGCTTAGCACTGCCTGTCTTTCCAGAGAGTGAAGATCCACCCCTAGCAATCCACCTTTTCTCCTTTTTGTTTTTGTTGAAACAAAGAAACCCCAAAGGGAATTTTTCTTTCTTTTTAAAAATTTTTTTATTAATTTTAATAAGAAAGAAATAACATTGAGACAGTTTCAAAATACGTTAGTAGGACAGCCACAATAATTAATACAATGCATATTGTTATCAAGATGCAGACATTATAACTTTTCTAAACACTCTTAGTGCAAATATTTCTTCTCATTGAACTAAGAGAAAGTAGTTGCATGTATAGTACAATATTCCATAATAGTAGTGGGTTATCAGCAGAACTGGCAATGTTAGATGCTGTTGACTTGAACCTTTTACAGCTCAGCATATTAATCTGGCTTTACTTTATTTATTTTTACTCTGTGAGAACAAAGGATTTTCACCTTAGCATCTCTTATTCTTCCACTGGAAGCTGAATATGTAATTAAGCTCAGACTCTCTCTAATTCCAGGAGCCATTTACACTCAACAAAACATTCTGCTTCCCTGACTTTGATAGATGCAAGTAAGAAATAACCATAAGACAGTTTCAAAATGCGTTAGTAGTACATCCCCAATAATGAATACAATCCATATTGTTGCCCTTGTAGTAGTCCCAAATTTACTGTTCAAGGAGATTGTGGGGTCACAAAGGAAAGGAATCGACAGTGTATATAGTGTGCCTAAGGAGAGTCATCTAGAGAGAAAACATTCTCTCGGGCTTTCACAGAGAGTAAAATGGTCAAACAATGGCCAGGACTCATCCAGAGGGCTGACAATGACAATAGTTTTACAAAGCACTGTACATAGTTTCAAGGTAAATCCTGACGGGATTTGACAGACCTCGTAGGATACAGAAGTTACATGTTTTGTTATATAGGTCTTGATTTAAGTTGGCCTTAACTACCCAACAGAAAAGTTTAACCACGAGGCATGAAAAGAAAAGCCAGATTAGCATGCTGAGCTGTAAAAGGTTTAAATCAACAGCTGATATTGCTAGTTCTGCCAATAACCTACTACAATTATGGAATATTGAACTATGTATATGACTACTTTCTCTTAGTTCAATAAGAAGAAATTTTAGTAACAATAATGATTAGAAAAATTATCATGTCTGCATCCTTTTCTCCTTTTTGATGCCCTCATCCTCCAGTGCCTCTCTGGAGGGTGAGCCTCTGGATGAACCACAAGTTGACAAGCTGGGCCTCTGTGAGAACAAAGGATTTTCACCTTAGCATCTCTTATTCTTCCACTGGAAGCTGAATATGTAATTAAGCTCAGACTCTCTCTAATTCCAGGAGCCATTTACACTCAACAAAACATTCTGCTTCCCTGACTTTGATAGATGCAAATTTATTCTAGATGAGCCTGACGTTCATTAGCATGTTAACATATGTTGTTGGTGTCAGTTTGCAGGACCACACGCTGGAGCTCATGGGTGGATCCCCGCTGGACCCCGCCAGGCTGCCTAGGCCTGTATTGCTTCTGGCTAAGACTCCAGATGTTGTTTTTCCTGCAGTATGTCGTCTACATTTTAGCTAAAGGGTCCTTTTTGTTTCCACAAAGAAACAGGCAGTTGGTGGAAAGAACCCAAGCTGCTTTGCTGATCTGCAAAGCGAACCTCCTGGAAGGCATGCTGCACTGACTCACGGGCAGCGCTTGCCGTCCTGTGGCTCAGGGACTCCCTGGGCTGAATCACACATCTAATTCTGGTTCTGCTCAGTTCTTCACCATCGTGGTGGTAGCTGTGGACACATCTGGTGTTTGTGGAAATATTTGTAACAAGAATAGTATGGGGAACACAATATGCCACCCCAAAATATTGTGAGCTGAAGACAGATGCGAAGCTCATTATCCTGCTCTTTGCCTAAGATAGGACATTGATTTATGAAGGCCAAAGTGTCCCTTTTTTGTCTCTACTATTCAGAACAACTTTAGACTTTTAATTATCCCAGACATAGCACTAGAGGAGTCTCAAGAGCAAACACCCATTTATTAGCCTTCCTAGACTTCGTTGCTCTGAAGTCTTTTTCCTTTGCTTATTACTTTTCTAAAGATTAGCTGTTCTTTGTTGAGGATAACATTACATATATATATATATATATATATATATATATATATATATATATAATCCCTAATTCTGAACCACTCTTTTGAAAATTATTAATTCATACTATGTCTCTATATTTATATAGAGGTGTAAAATATATGTGTGAATGCACATTTATGTATAACTATATATTTCATAGATATGTAAAATATAATTCTGTGTTTTTTTCTCTGTTAATTTCTCTTTTCTTATAGGGAACGCAACCAGTGAGCCTGAGGTTGATAAAAGGAACAAATTACTGCTGCTGTCCTCCACCAGCAGCACTGGTTTAACAGTAATTTTTTTTATGGGTGCCTATTGAAGTAACAGAGAGAGAGAGAGAGAGAGAGAGAGAGAGAGAGAGAGAGAGAGAGAGAGAGAGAATGAACAAGAGCTAAGGAGAGTCCTGATGAGATTTTAGGGGATAGTTGTCTTCCCAAGAAGAACCCGAAAGCTGGGGTGGTGAAACATACCTGTGATTCCAACTACTCTGAAGGCTGGCAGGAAGTCTGCAAGTTTGAGGCTGGCCTGGGCAAGACTATTGAATAGAGTGGAGTGTGAGTGCACAACTATCTAAACAGAGGGGACAGTACATGGTGAATGACTCTTCAGGAAGACACAGGGCACATTTAAAGAAGCAAACCAGGGATAACGTGGTGTAAGATGATGGTGAAGAAAGTAAGCAGGATCTTTAAGAGTGTATGAAATTAGGCACATTGTTCTTTATCTTAATAGCTATGGGATGCTATTAAAAACTTCAGGGGGTTTGAGAATTAGGTAAGATACTTGTTTTAAAAATGACGCCATTGTCTTCCAAAATCAAGTATACTCCTAACATATCGACCAGAAAATGTACTCCTTGGAATTCACCTAAATGAGTTGAAATACTATGTCTACACAAAAATATGCAATGTATATTTGTAGTAGCTTTGTTTCTGATTGCTAAAACTCAAAAGCAATCAAGACACCCTTCATTCATTGAATGCATGAGCTGAAGTGCATCCAGACAATGGAGTATTATTCAGAACTGAAAATCAAGTCATCAAGCCATGCATAGGAATCTTAAATACATATTGCTCATTGAAAGAAGGCAATTTGAAGAGGCTACATACTCTATGATCTATCTCTGTGACATTCTGGAAAAGGCAAAGTAGGGGAAAGTGTTGATCAGAGATGAGAGGGAGAAAGAGATAAGCAGGTGGAGTGCAGAGGTGTTTAGAGTAGTGAAACTAGTCTGTGACACCGTGTAAGTAGACACAGCACTATGTTGTCCAAGATGTGGAGTGGACCCTCATGAAGGTCTGGATTTGATGATGGTGATGCATGGGTGCGGGTTTGTGGGTTATCACGATGTTCCACTTTGATGGGGGAGATGGATGATGGGAGAAGCTGAGCATGTGTGAGGGTTATGTGGAAAATCTTGGCACCTTCTAGTCAGTTTCTCTTTCCTCTAAAAATAACATATTCAAACAAAAATTTTAAGAGGAGGGGAATAAACCATCTGGGTGTGGTGGTGCATGCTTGTAATTCCAGGCTGGGAAGCTGAAGCAGGAGGATCGGTGTGAGTTTGAGACCAGTCTGGGCTACAAAAGTGAGCTTAAGGCCAGCCTGAACTGCATAGTGAGACCCTGTCTCAAAAAAAAAAAAAAAAAAAAAAAAAAAAAAAAAAAAAAAAAAAAAAAAAAAAAAAAAAAAAAAAAAAAAAAAAAAAAAAAAAAAAAAAAAAAAAAAAAAAAAAAAAAAAAAAAAAAAAAAAAAAAGAAGAAAGAAAGAAACCAAACTAAACCAAACTAACCAAACCAAATCAAACAAATGATCATGTTAGGTGCTTAGGTGCTTTAGATCACGATGGAGGAAGAAGGACTGAAATTTCTGGTTTACCAGAGCCAACTAAATGAGAAGTCAAAATCCATTGGGTAGTAGCCCAGATAGTGGTTTTTCATTTTATTTTTAAATTTTGCTCTAGGTATTTGCAGCTTGGACTCATAGTGATGCTTCTGTTTCAGCCTCCCCAGCACTGGGATTACAGGTGTGCACCACCATGCCTGGTCTTGGCCAGCTCAGCATGCCCGGTGAGGAGCTGACATGGTTATGTGGTAGCAGGGATGGAACCCGGGTCCTCGTGCTTGCCTAGGTAGGCACTTAGACTGCCGAGCTGTCTCCACGGCCAGGATAGTTTTTGAAAGAAAGAATGATGTGCTGCATCTCACGGTGATCACACTTGCTGCTTTGAGGGGCCTGGGGAGGAAGGTTGGTTGCAGCAATTCCCTGCACATAGAGAGACAGTGCTCAGAGCATGGAGAGGGACAGACAGTGGCACTTCACAGGCAGAGAACCAGCAGTACTGGAGCTGCATGGAGAGTGAGCATGCAGTGATGAGCATCACGCAGAGCCAGTGATGTTGCCTGTTCCTCCCAGGTACTGTAGAAAACATCGCAACCACAGAAAAACTCAGTTTTCTCTTAGGTGTGGGACAAAACTGATCTTACAGTTAGTATTGCTCTGGTCCTCCATAGCAAAGTTCAAAAGCAATGATAAGATTAGATGTTTCTAAGTGACTTAACTATATGACAGGAAAAGGTCAGATTATTGACTGGAGTACAAAAATCTGTAGTACCCAATAGGATAAGAGTCACAATGTTCTGCATGGTCTGCATCTATAAGAAATAGAAAAATATAGCCTGTAATGTCATCTAAAACTTTGAAACGAGTGTGGTCTCTAGTTGCATCCATTCAACCACAAAAGATTTGCATGTGTAAACATCATATTGTCTCCCTAGTGTAAGAACCTGAAAGAATAAGTAAAAATGGAAAGGTACAATAGATATTGTGAAAGGAAAAAGAAACTGTTCAAAGGGAAGGAACAACTGGGATGAGGGAAAGGAGGAAAGAAAGAAGGAAAGAAAAAAAAGCATAAATATATACACAGGAGAGCCTGGATAATTGGACTGCTGATTTCTATTGGTTTGTTGAAAGGAACAGTGCATAATTTTTTTCTTTTTTTGTTGCATGCTTATACCTGGTAATATGAACAATTAATTTGAAGAACCATTGTTGAATTGCTATCATTTTGTTTAGTGAAATTTTACATTATTTCTAATGTTTATTTTTACTATTTTTTATTCTCTTAAAAATAAAATTATTTTAGCTGAAAAGAAATTTGGCAATGACTCATATTACTGAGTTAATAGGAAAGCATATTATAATAGCTATGATTTTTTAATAATAGCTATGATTGTATTCCATGTGTTCAAAACCTAGAAGGCAGATTGAACAGGTCACATAAAATTTTGAGAGATATGAAAATGCAAATGTATCAAATTAGCCAACACAAACAAAACCAAAATTCATGCTAGATATCTTCATGCTGTAGATGTCATTTAGGCAATTTAAATAGTCCATGTTTATAAGTTTAATTTGTTCATTTCTTTCTCCCAAATTCATTCCATGGAAATACTAATGACCTTCAGGGGCACTGAGAATTGTCTTAGTTTTCTCATTGTGGAGACAACATACCCAACACCCTCAAATTATGGAGAAAAGGTTTATTTAGCTCACAGTGTGTGGAGGTTTAGCTCCATAATTGGCTTATGCCAAAGCAGGATGGTATGTGGCAGGCCGGCAACAATTCATGGCAGCAGAAGACAGCCCAAGCAACAAGAGAGAGCCAGAGAAGCCTCTTTTTGTCCCTTACATTATATCCAGTTTCCTGGGATTAGGGCAGTGACAATCCAGTGGACAGATCCAGAAACCACCCACTTAATCCTAGCACCCTTTGTCCCAGCGCTGTTCTAAGAATCAATCACACACTTTAGATTGAGTTACCTCTGGCTGAAAAAACCCTATGACCTCATGAGGCTCTGGGGGGGCATCTAGACACAAACTCATACAGGAGTCTGTTATTTTCAGGCAACTGTTAGATGTTATTGGTAAGGAAGTTATAAGACCACAATTTATGAAACAATGTACTAGCGCTTGGAACCATATTTTAACATTGTCATTCACCTGTCATTTTTTAGTCAGATTTTGGTTCTACAACACCTAATTTTAAAATTCCTAAGCTGGATAGGGTGGCACATGCCTGTAATCCCAGCACTTGGGAGGCTGAGGCAGGAGGATTAGTGCAAGTTTGAGACCAGCCTGGGCTACAAAAGTGAGTTCAAGGCCAGCCTGAACTGCATAGCGAGACCCTGTCTCAAAAAGACAAAAAAACAAAAAACAAAAAACAAAAAGCAAAAAACCTCCTAGGATCTCTTACCCTTTCATATTCAAATTGCATTTCTATTGGCTCAGGTTACCGTTACACACTTCATCTCTTAATGTGGTTCCTGAGGGACTTCCCTCTTGCAGCCCACACTCTCTGAAATCCTTCTTAGGATTTAGCAGAACTGCCCTCAAATGTCACGTCTGATCTTAGAATTAGGATCTAAAAATTGGATGAAACCCTAGAGGTTATCCAGAACAATCCTCTATAGTACATAGAAACCTCTCTGGAGGTTTCAGAGCTCAAAAAATCAGCACTATGTATAGAACAGTCGAAACAGCTTATTATGGCAGCCAGATTCCCCCATTATGCCTCTGATTATGCTTTTTTATTGATGCCCCTCATTGGTTCCGTTCTTCTGTTTCTTGCTACACAATATAACGTTATTCATACTAGATTGCTCTTTCTTTACACACATATTCCTCTTTTTCTGACACTGTGTATTTTGTCACATTGGTCTATCTGCCAGAGATACCATTTTTTTTTCTCACAATCTGCCTTTGGAATTGTACATATTCTTCAAACAACTAAAATAGCACCCATTCAACGAAGCTGCCCCAGATTTTGTCACTTCCTTTCCTATTCTGTGATAATCTGGGGATGTTCCTCTTTTACCCAATAGTATTTATTCTGTTCTTATCTATGCTAATATCAGTTTTTTATTCTTTATTTTTTATTTTTTTGTGGGACCAGGATTCAAACTCATGATCTTGTATTTGCCAGGCAGGCACTTGTGCCATGGAGCTATCTCCGCAGCCCCTAATATCATTTTAGCAGGGCGAAGAAATCAGCTTATCTAGTGGAAAGTAGATATTTCCCCCCCCTAAGGGTGGAAACTACCTTAGTTAAGAAAATCTTCCAGGGAGACAACTCAATAGAATAAACTCTTGCCTGGTAAATTCAAGGTCCTGAGTTCAGTCCTCTGCACACACACACACACACACACACACACACACACACACACAAATAAAAATAAAAAATCTCAGCTTGGAGGGTCCAGATGGCTCAGCGAATTAAAGTGCCTGCTTAGGCGGATGCAGTGACCGGGCCCAATCCAGGCCTGCCATGCTGGGTCCATTCCCAGGGTATGCTGGTGCCTACCTGTAATCCCAGCACATGGGAGGCTAACAACTCGAGAATCACTATGGGTCCAATCTGTGTAGTGAGATCCTGTAGAGTATGTACTAAATACATGTAAAAAAAGAAAACAGAAAACAAAAACAAAAACAAAAACAAAACAAAACCTTTGCTTCTTGGTCTCCAGATTTGTTACAGAGAAATAGCCACAGGGCCTGATTAGATTGAGTCTGTTTGTGGGGCAGCTGTTCTCGTAGGAAGGAGCTATCATCTGCATCACAATTAAAAAAAAATTTTAGACTCAATTTAAGGTGTAGGTGGGTAAAGCATAGTTGCGCTGTTTTCCAGATCTGGGGAATGGTGATTTTGGTGGTGAGGATGAATCTGAGTAACCTCTTTGCTGAGAAGCAGGATGAGGGGAAGGGATTAAGCACGAGGAAAAACAGCCTCACCGGAAAATCTGCCTGCGTCTAGGTGCAAAATCAGACCACGTTCCGGGTGACAGGAGGCAGGGCTCACTAGCCTGTGGCCAGACAAGGACTCCAGTTATGGCAGCGGGTGGGCTGGCCTTGAGTCCTGACCGACTGTGCACATGTGCCATAGATGTCCTCCTGCAGTTCTGATGTCAGCCTGCGCTAGACTGCATGGTAGTCCTAACCACCTCCGCGACGATGCAAGACCATAGGGAAAGTTAATTGTATTTTCACAGTAAATGTTTAAATGCACCATTTGCTATTGCTAAGTCCACCTACGCTTCAGTCCATTGGCCTGAACTCAGGGTCAGGCCAATTCAGGTACCTGCCTGAATTTTGTGGACTGTGATGAGGGTGGAGAAAGAAAAACTCCTAAAGATATATCTACATGGTGCAAATTCCACTGGGTGACACGAGAGCAGGGGATGAATTTGGGGATGTGGGCTTGCCTTATGTGGCATCAGGTCTCTGCTCTTAAAAGAACTGAACAGAGTGCATAGTCATGGGGACACTTTTTCTAAGTGTGAAAATATGATTTTTTTTTGATAAGCTTTAGTTAAAATTCCTACAGTAATGTTAGTTGTGGCTTTCTTTTATGATCCCGCTGGGACTGTGACTATTCTTTTGTGTCCTCTGCAACACAGGGACCTGTTTCTCTTGAAGTGATTAAGTGCCCTGCCATTCTTTTCTGCTTTCACTGCAGATATTTGAAAAGTATGTCATTTTCTCAGTTATCCCCATTAGTCTCTTCCATAAAACTCCTTTAAGTATTCCATAAACTGAATTTAGGCATATCTAGGGGATTTCCTGATATCCATCTTCTCTCTCTCTCTCTCTCTCTTTTTTTTTTTTTTTGAATGAGTGGTTAGTGACCATGACATTGTGATCACTTCTATTACTTCTTTTATCAAACAGAGAGGAAAACCTACTCTTGTGTCTCTAAGGGCTCAAGGGTCTTGTTGTACCCTGCGCTTTCTGCGAGTCTTGGGAATGCATCTCTTCCTGTACGTGTGTGATGAATTTTCCACCTCTGTAGTAATTCCCTGTGCATCACAAGTCTGCACAGAATTGCAAACGATCTTCTCTTCCCTTTTCTGTGAATGATCTGAGAACTGTCCCTTCACTTTTAACTTTTGTTTGTTTATTCAGTCTTGCTTTTCAAAGTCCTCATAGAATTTCCTTCACTCTAGGTATGGTCACATTATACATTTTAGATTATACTGGGTTTTGTGTGTTTTCTTTCTTCTTAATTTATATTTTGTGCTCAATTTACCACTAGAAATTTTCTGTTGACTTCTTTGATGTCTCTAAGGTTTTATTTTATTTTTTATTATTATTATTATTATTATTATTATTATTATTATTATTATTATTTGTCTTTTTGAGACAGGGTCTCGCTATGCAGTTGAGGCTGGACTTGAGCTCACTTTGGTAGCCCAGGCTTATCTCGAACTTGCACCGATTCTCCTGCCTCAGCCTCCCGAGTGCTGGGATTACAGGCATGTGCCACCATGCCCTGCTTGATGTCTCTATAGAGTCAGATTGAAGCTGGTATTTATTTTCTTAGGTAAGTGTGCAACTCTATACTTTTTGTGTTTGATCTTACACTACATGTTAGAACTTTCTATGGTGACAGCTATAAATCCCATTTGAAAGGGCTCCATTAAAATGTAGGCCTGGGCCCGGCAGGATGGCTCAGTGGTCTAAAGCACCTGCTTAGGAAAGCTTGGGCGGCTTCAGGGACCGTGATTCGATCCCCGGTACCACATGCTGTGCCAGCCCTGCCCTCAGGGCAGGCTGAGTTGGCCATAAAAACAAACAAACAAACAAACAAAAGTTCTGAAACAAGAAAAAAAAATTTAAAAAAAAATGTAGGCCTGCCTGCTGGCCACGTATCAGTCTGAGGAAGGCTCATGGTGATAGGAAGATGCGCCTGCATTCAGGAAGTCTCCACGACCGAGTCAGCAGTTTGGCCTGCCAGCTTGTACTGAGAATCTGCTAATTCCTAACAGAAGGAATGGTAGACCTGAAGGCCAAGGGGGACCAGGGTAAGGAATCAGCCTAGGGAGGTCACTGATGATTAAGAATATAAGATTTAAGAGGAGTTCTAGGATTCAGTGAGCTTGGTTAATTTTTTGGTTTGATTTTCTTGCTGTACTGTCTTCTGCTGAACATGCATTGTGTGACACTGTTAGACACAAGCAATACATTCTATTTTTACATAAAGATGACATTTTAGCTAGACTATATGTACATTGATCTTCATTCCTGTAAAAGATGGTCACAAAAAGGAAAAACAAAATAAATTCTTCATTTTCTAAGAAGGGAATTTGTATGCTTAATGGATATACTGTTAAAATATTTGCCATTTTTAAAGATGTAAAATTTGCAGTAATATTTTTGAGAATAACAGTTGTGGGTACTTCTGTATCATTGATGTAGAGATAATAAGATAATAGTGAAGCTCCACTCTTCTGATTTAACAGGTATGTTCCGAGCACTTTTAAAGCACACTAAGATGATAGTAATTGCATAATTCTAAGTATTCCATAGATCCAACATCTGTTCTGTAGTCATTTATGCCATAGGCAGGAAATAGTAAGTCTTATGTGATAGGGTTGTGTACTGTTCCTTATTATCGGTACTTTTCCCTGTAGGGCTCTTGTACCCTTAACTGTTAACATGTGACAACCAGTGACTTCTCGTGAGTGACTACATATCCATTCTACCCCCTCCACTGGCTATGCAACCCCTTCGGCTAATAGAACGCGGTGTGGCTACCACGTGCTGGGTCCTAGCAGAAGGTTTTAAACTCTTGCACCATGTTTTGTCTTTTCGTCTGCCACAAGATGGAGCCAGCCAGAATGGGGCTAATTCATTAGTCATGTCCTTAAGAGAACAGAAAGGCTGGATTTGAAGTCAATCCACAAGACCAACGGACAGGAGTAAGGGCTGAATGCTTATCATAAACCACTGAGATTTTGAGCTTCTTTGCTTAGGCTGGCTTGTGTGTCTAGATAATCGCAATAGACCTGGAAAAAATAGTGATTTCAAGATAGAAAAGTTCTCTTATTAATCACAGCCTCCATAAACTAGTTAGTTCTGAAATTTTATATGCTGCCGATAGCTGGCATCTAGCTAGAATAGGCTTTCTTTTTCTGAGTCTTTTTTTTTTTTTTGTCTTTTTGAGACAGGGTCTCGCTATGCAGTTGAGGCTGGTCCTGCGCTCACTTTTGTAGCCCAGGCTGGTCTCGAACTCGCACCAATCCTCCTGCCTCAGCCTCCCAAGTGCTGGGATTACAGGCATGAGTCACCACGCCCGGCTTTTCTGAGTCTTTTGGAATGCACTGAACTAGTGTGTCTCCTGCTTTCAAGCAGCTGAAGATTGAGCTGGCTCACTACTATTTATTCTGGTGATTTCACAGCAACAGATTTAAGAAACAAAATGAATAGCAAAATGTTTGGTATAGTTAATAAATGCCAGCTGGTAAGCTTAGTCCCACTCAGTGCCCGCCATTATTGCAGTTACTTGTGTATGTATTTATCACTTGCATTCCTATGACCTAACACATCCATGAAATGTTACTTCATTCACAGCAGATGCTTTGTTGTCATTCTTTTTCAAAATTTTAAAAATTAATTTTTTTTGAGGCATTGTCCTTTTCTGCAGTTCAGGCTGGTCTTGAACTCTTCTTTTATGTGTTTGGTACAGGGTCTCCAGGGTCTCACTACACAGCTGGGCTTCATAGTGATCCTCCTGTGTTCAGCCTCGCAAGCACTGGGATTGCAGGTGCACACCAAAATGCCCAGTCTCAATGGCTATCTCAGAGCACCCTGGGAACAGGGCCAGCATGGCCCAGAGGGGGATTGTTACAGTTTATGTCTAGTTGTCCCCACAAAGCCTCATGTATCCATTGGGCGGGGACTTCTATATATTGAGACTTGACTCATGAGTCACTGGGATTGTGTGTTTTAGTACTGATGGGATTATCGGTCTGAGTAGTGCTGGGGCTATGGGTGTGGTCTAGGGCAGATATTGTAAGGCAGAGAGCCTGACAGGAATATAAAGAGAGACAGAGAGACAGACTAGAGCTGTTGCTGTCCTGCCATGCTCGGTTGGCTGCCTCTGTCACCATTTTGTTGCTGTTCCGCCGCCACAAACTGGATGCTCTCTGCCCTAGGGGTTCCACTGAGCCTTGGGCCAGCCGAATATGGACTGAAACCTCCAGTAACTGTGAGCTAATAACCCTTTCCTTCCTTCCTTCATCTTGAGTGTTGGGTATTTGTCCCAGCAATGAGTAAGAAGTAACTAAGACAGGGATCAAATGCTGGGGCCCTGAGTCTGCCTAAGCAAGTGCTTTAATCCACTGAGCTGTCTGGTCAGCCCTTTGAACTCACTTTGTAGCCTAGGTTGGCCTTGAGCAATAGTCTTGCCTCAGCCTCCTGAGTGCTGGGATTATAGGTGTGTGCCACCATGCCCAGGGTTCTTATCATTCATTCTCTGATTCATAGACCACTGTCCAGCATCACTAGAACTCATTCTATCTTTGTTGTTGACACACTTTGTAGTTTCAAAGAAGTCACGGAGAGCCTGGTAACCGGCACAGTGGTAGAAAACCTCGTGTAGTTAGACGCCCAAGTACAGTTTGTTAGGGTTTTCAGTCCTGTATAAGACTACGTAAAAAACAAAACAAAACAACTTGTTATAGCTCTGCTTTTCTTTCACCTTTTCTCCATTTTCTACTGTTAGTGCCCAATTATGTCTGAATAAAAAACTTACTAACACTGTAGAATATAATAGGAGAGCAAAATCAATGAGCACTGCATTGGAGAGAGAATTAATGACAAAGGGGTGAGCTTGAAAGATAAATGGGCTCTGAATACAGGGAGGGAGAGACAACGTGAAGAAATTCTGGGCATAAGGAACAAACCGCATGAGGTCCCAAGCTGTTCACAGCTGCAAGCAAGCATTCGCTAGCATGTGAGACAGCACAGGCCAGGGTGCTAGGGTGCTAGGGTGCTTCAGGGTGGGTGCCTTGCACCCCTTTCTCTGGAGGCTGTCCAGGGCAGTTTCCTATTTCATTTTCCTGAGGGCGACATTTTCCTCTCTGCTCTTTCTTCTTTTGTGTCCCTCCCGGTTTCCTTCCACCCTCTGGTGCAGGGGTGAGGCAATTGCACCACTCAGATAATCTGATCCCTTGGTGACCTTGGGCACAGTGAGGGTTTTTTAAAACAATGGAGATTTGCTATGAGCCCTAACTAGTAAGCTTGGGGTTTCCGGCAAGCATCTTTCTTATTTTTGGAGCATATTGACTTGGCAGTTACACCAGTCGTATAGGGGAAGGGGCAAAGGGATGGAAGAGACCACATGAATACAGAGACACAGACACACCCCTTCCCTCTTCTTTGAGTGCAGTTGAGTTTTATTTGTGTTGCTGATAACAAAAATAGTTCTGTCTAATATATGAGGCCCCACTTGATGAGATTTGGCATTTTAAATAACATCTTTGAATCTGGGTTGAATTAAAGAGCAAATAGAATTAACCTATATGAAATCAGTTTTGTAAATGACAAATGTTAATAGCAGTTATTACTTAAAAAGTCATTATTATTGATAATTGTTATTAATAAAAAGCCTTGCTTTAGGAGGACAGTAGAAAAACTGTTAGCTAGAAAAAGCAGGGAAGATGGATGTAGATTTAATTTGGTGAGGAACAAGAGAGATTTGGAGAGATCAAGTCCAAAACATGAAGTGTGAGCAAAGGTTATTCATCTGGCCCTAGGAACGCTTTTGAACTGGACGGGGAGATGGAGGCTGGGGGCGCTCTCGAAGTGCTGGGAGAGCAGTGAGCCGAGGGCCAGGGTCAGCTGTGCAACTCCTTGCTTGAGGCAAAGCCTGGTGGTGGAGGTGGGGCAAGTGGATTTGCAGAGACACTTTTGCCAGGCGAGACCCAGAGAAAGCATCCTGGGGCTTGGAGCCCGGAATGGCTCATGCCGTGAGCTGTCTGTGGCTTCATGACACAGTAGACCCGCTTAGTGGCATGACACAGAACTCACATCACTGATTGAGCTTCTGAGGGCCCTGGCGAGCCTTTGAGTGAGGGGGCAGGGGTTGTCTACCTTAGGGCTATGCATGGCTTGCTGGTCACCTGTGGCTGGGACTTGTTATCTGAAGGCTCATAAAGGGCTGCAGGATTCACTTCCAAGATCATGCAAGGGCTGCGGGGGTGGGGGCAGTGGCGGGGGCGGTGGCAGACCTCTGCCCTCTGTGGGTGGGCCTCTCCACATGGCTCCCCAGATGTAACCTCCACAATATCTCCACGAATGCTGAGGGCTCCTTTCCAATCTGATGTGGGAAATTACGTAAAGTGTCAGAGGCATGCTCTGGGCAGGGAAGAGGCTATAAGGGCTGTGGGTTTCTGGAGGCAGGGTGGACTGCTTGGGCCAGCCTGGAAGCTGCCCACCTCATCATGGAGTTTTCAAATGAACCTGACTTAGAGAGACGAACTCCTTGCTTGAGGCAAAGCCTGGTGGTGGAGGTGGGGCAGTGAGTTTGCAGAGACAAGGCCTTCTAGAGGATGAGCTTGGAATTCTTTAGTTTAGGAACTTGTGGGAGGAGTGTGGTAGGTGCTGGAGATGTGATCCCATGTGGCAATGGGGATTGCTTTCAAAGTGATACCTACCAACATCTACTGCAGAAAGTGCCTGTGTGTGCCCAGCTGTCAATAACAGCACAATAAGGCAGGGACATCAGCAGGGACAGGTATCGTGTGATAAACAGGGTGCAAACACCCAGACATGGGAGAAACTGCCACTTGTTCAGTTGTGGAGCAGAAGTTAGACAGGAGTCGAGTCACATTTTATGGCCGTTTCCTTTTGATGTGGTGTTTCACGGAGTTAGTATTTGGAACCCTATGAACTACATAACCAGCTAAAATAAGTAAAATGGAATAGCTTTGATGGAAATGTTCCTGTTGTAGTTACACAATTCTTTTGCATTTAGAAATCATTTCTTTCTGCCTTTTCCTTTCTTCCCTCCCTCCCTGCCTCCTTCCATTTCTCCTTCTGTCCTCTGTTTTTTTTTTTGAACTTTCCTAAAAAAATGAAGTGTTCTACATGTTCACATGTTCATTAAAACATATGCTGGTATATGGCACGTGCAACAAAATGTCTTGCTAACAGTGAGCCAGTATTTTTGGGTTCTCTTTCCTCTCTTTCAATTAATGTCAGCACCATTTTATTTCCAATTAGTTAACGCAAGTGGAAGACAACGTGAAGAGGCAGGAATATGACCAAAGTTAGGAACACAGATCTTTCACAATTACTTGTTCAATATTTTTATCTCTGGCATTTCAGAGGCTACTGTGAACTCTTTCCTCCGCCGCTGGATTTCTTTCGGGGGTTGGAGGTAGGCTAATGTAGTTTCCCATTGTCTTGCAGAGGTCTTAGGAGTTGGATTTTCTTCCCAGGGCTGAGGGCTGCCTCTCCCTCCTTTCTGCAGCCAGATAATCAGGCGGTGCACAGTAATGGAGCCCGTGCTCCAAATGAGGTCTCACACAGAGCAGCTATGATTTTCATGGGCTAATTTGAGATACCTCCATTTATGCTGGACGGAAAAGCATTTTATCCTGCCTACTCAAGATTCTTTCTAACAGCATACCCACTTGGAGAATTTTTCCTTCTAGCTGGCATCCAGTCAGCCCATTGGAAAAATGTACATTTATGCTAAGAGGTTTTGCATCGGCGATAGATGTGTATATTTGCTTCCGTATACATTATATATGCACCCCTTTCCTCAGCTGCATTCCAAGGATTCCCTTTCAACTGGATGCTTTATAAAGGAGACCCGCTTTCTGGAAGGCAGGAGGCACAGGATGCCTTGCAGACAGAGAGCACCCAGGACTGAAAAGGAAGGCAGCTCAGGATGGCCGGGCACAGCTGGAGGTTTACGCTGGTGAACACCCACTCAGACTCCTAAAGTGCTGTCAGCTGCTTTCCGGAGAACCAGCAGGTTTTCCAAATGGACGTGACATGCATCTACGTGTGTAATTAATCCACTGTTCAGCACCATCAGCTGCATCTGGATGGCTTCTCCACCCCTCCGGGCAGGCAGACCTATTCCGGGCAAGGGGAGTACCTCACGCTGCTCTGGCTAGTCTGTCCACCACAACCGCTCGAGCATATGAGACCTGCGAATCACACTTAGTTGTGTGTTTCCAACAGGAGGAAACAAAGCACACAACAAAGTGTGGTGTCCAGCTTGTCTGGAGCTTCGTCCTCTCTCCTTCGCCTAATCGCTCCTCTGTTCTCCCTGTTCCACCTTCAAAACACACAACAAACCCTGAGCTTCCTTGACCCAGCCAAAACTGTCTAATCACAGACTTGAAAATCTTTTGCATTTGTGTGGGATTATTGAATCCCCAACCCCTAGTGAGGAGACTGGAAAGTATTGGTTCATTTTCTTTTAAATTATATATTTACTCACTAGCATGTCTCCACTTTTGGGCTTCAGGCATTGAAGAAATAATTTCAGCTTTGCAAATTGATTTTAATTTGATGGAAATTTTAGGATTAATTTCAGATGTGTTGACCATTACTAATTTGGACCTTTCACTCATCAAAACTGAGTCAAAGGGCTGCCTGGGCTTTATTATGCATGCTTTTTCTAACTATACTTATGGAATCATGGGCAACAGACTCCATGTGAAATCATGTGCAGTATTTCTGCCCTCCATCCTCCTTCCTTCTTTCTTTTATTCTGTCCTCTCTTTCTTTCTAAAATTGACATGTTTTGTTTTTCTAAGTGAAACAAAAAGAAGTGCCCATACTGTTACTGAAAATATATTTTCCATGAGTCTATGTGTAGGTGGTTTTGTAGAACATCTTCTTTTAATCATTTAAATGTTTGATGGATGTAGAAGGTATAGTTTTCTTCTTAGCCGTAGTTTTCTCCTAAATCCGCGGCCTAATCAGGCTGGGAGCATGTAAGCTGAAGATAGTACAAAGAAGCAAAGATTGTCCCTGATTTAATATTTCTCAGTATGAATGCTAAGGTGGCTGATCCAAATCTGAGATAAAACTGGTGATTGAGCAAAATGCTGCTGGGCCTCAGGGAACACTGCAAGCCTAGTCTTTCAGGCATGGCCAGTGTTTGTAGTTCTGATCAGGTGTGGATTTTGATAACATGGCTGTGCTTATTGCTCCAGAGAGTCTATGGCAACCCAACGAGCTGCCTAGCCATGTTTGTTCCTCTCTTGAGAAATCCATGCGTTTTTGGTTTCTTTCTATGAAACAAATCTTTTGTTTTACAAAGCATCCCCACACCTCTGCCCGGTGCTGAGGATTAGGCTCAGTGGTAGAACACTTGCCTAGCATGTTGCAAGCCCTAGGTTTGGGCCTCAGCACCAAAAACAAACCAAAATAAACCTCAACTAAAAACAAAAACAAAAAAAATCCCATCCCCACAAAGGACAAACAAACAAACAAACAAAAAACCCCCAAACAAACAAACAATAACAAAATAGCAAAGTCACTGTGTAATTCTCTTTGTTTTCACAGTCGAGAAAATTTTCCTATAAGGGTTGCTTCACAAAAGTTTATTAATCATTTTAATTGACAAACTTAAATTTGGGATGGCTGTTCCAATCCTTAACTGTTGGTGATCCTACTGTCTTATTTTTCTCCTGATGAGGAAACGAAATACTTGGCACTCAAAGATACAAGGGCAAAAGTTTATTTAGCTCAGTTTGTAGAGATTTCAGTCCATGATTAGCCGGTTCCAAAGCAGGGTGGCTTGGCAGAAGGGCAATGTAGATGAGAACCAGTTCCTGGAAGCAGAAGATGGCAAAAGCAGGCAAGGAAGGGTAAAGACAGCCTTTTCTTTTCTCTTGTACTATACTCAGGCTTCGGGGACTGATCTAGTAACCACCCTGCCTTAATCCTAGCATTGTACCATGAATCAGTCGCACACTTTTTTTGAACCATCTCTGAAAAAGCCCCACCCACGAATTCGTGAGGCACTGGGGCGGAACATCTAAACACAAGCCATAACATACTCCATCACTTGGTAGCTGGGCTCTGGAATTCAGTTGCTTAGATTTCTATTGATATTGAACTGCTCCTTCAGGAATTATCATCCTAAAATGTGAGTGTGAGAGAGCATGAGAGTGTTGTAATATTGTGTTTCAGTGCCAAAAGGAATGACGAGAAGACCTGATGAAGGTCGCTGAGAGTGACCTGTGAGCAACGAACCCCTGAAGCAAGTCAGCTTTAGTTAGGGTAGTTAGCATGATCTCCTGCATAATCACTTTAGCAAAGGAGGACCATGTGCTTAGTCACACACGTGACCATGATCTCCATTAACTTCCATCCCTTCCCTATCATTGGGTTCATCCAGAGGTCAACCAATAGCATTCCAACCAAGGGAGAAAGCAACAAACCGAAAGCTCACAGGTGAAGCTGCCTTCTGTCACCTGTAGTCCCAGCTTTCCAGGACTCTGCTATCCCAGCTTTCCAGGATTTTCAGTAACAGACCACAGCTGTCCCTGGGCCCTGTTTATTACTCTCTATTTCTTGAAATGCTAGTCAGGTTACGTGAGAGCTTTTGTGTAGTCCTGGGTGTGGTTCCCTAGGATAACCCATTCTGTGGATTACTCTTTTACTTGACTATGGATCATTCTTTACCTTGACTATGGATCACAGCTATTTTACAGATCAACAAGCTTAAAAGTCAATGGACAGAAAACTAATAGTAACACTATATTTTTGTCTGTAGCTATGTAAATGAATTTTGTCTGGTAGAGATACAATTGATTTTCCTTCAATGGAAAACAACCACAAACACTATTTTACATTTTCGATAGAATGGTTAGTGGCTTTCTACTTATTGACAAATTCATATAGATTACTAACTTTGTACATATGTATCTTGCTCTTTACATTTCTGTGGAACAAGTTAATAGCTTTTACTTTCTCTCATTTATTAATGGGTTAAATAATTCTTTGACATATGTTAATTTTATTTTTACACAAAGACAATAGTCCTGATCTTGGAAAATTGTACTTTGTCATCACACATATGGTAATGTATTCCTTGTTTTTCAGTTGATCCTTTGAGTCCCCATGTTTATCAAAGAGGAGAAACAAAATATCTTCAAGAGCCTTTTCCTTCTGCAATAATTGGAGTTGTCAAAAAAGCACTGAACCTTGCACTAAACTAAAGTCAAAATGGATTAAAGATCTAAATATTAAAAGAGAAACATTAAATCTCCTGGAAGAGAAAGTGGGAGAAAATCTTGAAGACATCGGAGTATGCAAAGAGTTAATGGACAAAAATCAAAATGCATGCTAAACACTTGAAAGCACCAACAAATGGGACTTCCTCTGGCTAAGAAGTTTTTGCATGTCAAAAGAAATTACTAACAGAGTGAAAAGACAACCCACAAATTTTGAAAAGATTTTAACTAGTAAGTATTCAGACAAAGGTCTTCTATCTAGAATTTATAAATAACTAAAAACTACTAAGATCCCAAAATTGAAAGACCCAATCCAGAAATGGGCATCTGAGATGAACACACACTTCTCAGAGAAAGAAATTCAGCAAGCCTATAAGTACATGAAAAAATGCTCCACATGGCTAGCCATCCATGAAATGCAAATTAAAACAACACTTAGATACCATCTCATTCCAGAAAGAATGGCTACCATGAAGAAATCAACCAACAACAAATGTTGGAGAGGCTGTGGGGAAAAAGGAACCCATCTCCACTGCTGGTGGGAATGCAGATTGGTGCAACCATTATGGAAAGTGGTGTGGAGGGTCCTTAAAAAACTAGAACTGGAAATCCCATTCAATCCAACTATCCCCCTGCTGGGAATTTTCCCAGAAGAACTGAAGACATTATACCATAACAATATCTGTGCACCTATGTTTATAGCAGCCCAATTTGTAATAGCCAAATCTTGGAATGCCCATAATTTGAAGAATGGTTGAAAAAGATGTGGTATTTTTATACAATGGAATATTATTCAGCCTTAAAGCATGATAAACTGGAAGACTTCATATATAGGTGGATGTATATTAAACATATACTCATAAGTGAAATAAGCCAGACCTACATGGGTAAATATTGTATAGTCTCCCTAGTGTAAGAACTCTAAAGAAGAAATAAAAATGGAAGGGCATAACATAGCTGAATGGAAATAAAAAATTTATGGATTAAATGATGAAGTGACTGGAAGCAGAAAAGAGAGGAAACATGGCAGGAGCAAAACCATGCACTTATGTACACAGGATGGATCAGATATTGGTCCTGAGAACCTTCGAAAGGTTTTTCACATTGATGATAGCAATGTGCAACACTAAAACTATGCTTGGAATGCCTGTCATTCTGGTCTTTTAAATGTACCGCTTCTAATGTAAACTCAGTTACTGCTATACTCTCTCAAGTAAATGGTTGGTTAACAAAAAAAAAACAAAAAAGGTATTACTTGAGAGTAAGAGACTAGGCAAAATGCCACAGGCTTGACAGGCTACAATTTTGTACATCCTTGGATTTCTAAATGTCTGTGTAAAAATGTGCAATTGCTTTTACCACATTCTGTAGAGATTTATTAGAATAACAATGATTGATGGAAAATGCCAGTTTCAAGCTAAGTCTAAGATGTTTGCTATCTTAGACAGTGATGTTGAGCTCAATTACCTATGTTATAGAGTAATATTATCATGCAGCTTCTCTGCTGGAGGGTTGATAATGTGAATTAGCAGACCAAAAATTGCAGAAAAAGAAGGGCTATGAGGATAGCCAGCATTTTGGCCCTAGCCCTTCAAGGTCAGTGAGGACTCAGGACATAAGAGAACCTGTAATGTAACTTCCTATAACTCAGTGATGTTCCAAATTTTCTGGTGAGGAGATTATGAGACCTCAGAGCAAAGGGATAAATGAAGTATAGTGTGCCTAAGGAGAGTCACCTAGAGAAAAAGTATTCTCTCAGGCTTTCACAGAAAGCAAACTGGTCAAGAAATGGATGTGACTCATCCCAAAGGCTGACACTGACAACAGTTCTACAAAGCACTGCACATGGTTCCAAAGTTAATCCTGAGGGGATTTGACCTTGGAAGATACAAAAGATGAATGTTTTGTTGTATAGGTCTTTCTTTAACTTGCCCTGGATCATCCAGCAGGAAAGCTTAATTACGAGGCATAAAACGCAGAGCTAGATTAGTATGATGAGCTGTAAGAGGCTTAAATTAACAGCCTCCAACATTGCCAGTTTCACCGGTAACCCAATGCAACTATGGAACATTGGACTGTGTATACAACTACTTCCTCTCAGTTCAAAGAGAAGAAATTTTTTCTTTCCTTATCAATATTGATTAGAAAATGTATCATGTCTATATCTTGTGCTCTGTATAACTACTATGAGGACAACAATATGCAATGTGTCAATTATTGCAAATGTACTACTAATGTGTTTTGAAACTATCATATTATTATTTCTTATTAAAAGTAGTAGTTAAAAAAGCACCGAGATAGGTAGAGAATATAGTAAATATTTATTAGGAGTCATCAACTCATGAGATTATGAAGGCAGGAAAAGTTATAGTGGTTGACCTTCATTGACCTTCAAATTCTGGAGACCTAGGAGAGCAGACAGTGTAAGTCTCAGTCTGAAGACCTGAGAACTGGGAGCATGAATGTCCACATAGAAGAAGGTGTGGGTATGCTGGCTGAAGCAGAGTGATCTTGCCTTTCCTCTTCTTTTTTGTGCCCCTTGACAGATTGGGTGATACCTGGCATGACTACTTAGGGGCACATCATCTTTACTCAGTGTACTGATACAGATTAAATGTCCTTTGGGAAACACCCTCACGTACACAATCAGGCATAGTATTTTACCTGCTATTTGGGATCCCTTAGCCCAATCAACTCAACTTATAGAATTAACTATCACACTTTCCCAACCTTCAAAATGACACCTGAAAGACTCATAAATTTATGTACAACAGGCTGAGATTGTCCCCTCTGGTTGACACATGATGTATAGCTGAAGACTGTTCCTATACAACTCTGTGTCATTGTCTACTTGCAGTTGCATGAGTAGCTCAGGTGCTGGGTGCACAACTCAACCGGAGGCTGGTCTACTCCACCAAGCCTGTGGGTGAGGGTCCCACACTTTCTCCTTCAGGCATGAACTATGACATTCACAAATTGACCTATTCCATCCTTCTGTGTTTCATCTATTTAGAATTGTATTTTATTTCCCTTTCTAATAATGATCAAGGAATGTGATACTTTTTGTTTTACTTTATTTTTTAAAAATTTATTTAGTGCAGGTCTACAGGGTCTCATTACACAGATTGGACTCACAGTGATCCTCCCAAACACTAGGATTACAGGCGTGCACTACTATAGTCAGTCTCAGTCTCCATCTCAGTGTGCCCTGGGGGTGGGGCCGGCGCGACATGCTGGGTATTGAAACCCAGTCCCTATGTCTGCCTAAGCAGGTGCTTTAATCTGGTGAACTATCTGGCTAGCCCTTGTTTTTTTAATTATTATTATTATTATTATTATTATTATTATTATTATTATTATTATTTTTTGTGGGACTGGGGTTCAAACTCACGACCTTGCACTTGCCCAGCAGGCACTTGTGCCTCAGAGCCATCTCCCCAGCTCCTTATTATTTTTTTAAAAAAAACAATTTTACTGGCTTTTTCTAGACAATTGAAGCGATGGTCTTATAATTGTATTTCTAGAGTGACAATGACTATTAATCCAAGGTAATTTTTCCATTAGGATAACATAGTGAAATGGTTGCTCCTTGACTATTTTTTATTTTTTTCTTTTAATAAGAAATAACAATGGGACAGTTTCACAACATGTTAGTAGGACAACCACAATAATTAATACAATTCACACTGTTGTGTTCATAGTAGTTGTTCAGAGTACAAGATACAGACATGATGATTTTTCCTAAACACTATTGGTACAAATATTTCTTCTTACAGCTTAGCATACTAATCTGGCTTTACTTTTTATGCCTCATGGTTAAACTTTTCTGCTGGGTGGCTAAGGCCAAGTTGAAGCAAGACCTATATAACAAAACATGTAACTTTTATATCTAACAAGGTCAGTCAAATCCTCTCAGCATTAACCTTGAAACCGTGTACAGCATTTTGTAGAACTTTTGTCATTGTCAGCCCTCTGGATGAGTCATGTCCCTTACTTGACCCGTTTGCTCTCTGTGAAAGCCTGAGAGAATGTTTTCTCTCAAGGTGACTCTCTTAGGCATACCATACATTGTTGATCCCTTTCCTCTGTGGCTCCATAATCTCCTTGAACAGAAAATTTGGGACTACACTTAATTATATAATGTTACAGTACAGGTTCTCTTATGTTCTGAGTCATCATTGACCTTGAAGGGCTAGGGCTAAAATATTGGCTCTCCTTCTTTTCCTCTAATTTTTTTGTCTGCAAACAAGTTGTTAACCCTCCAGAAGAGAAGCTTAGTGATATTATTACTCTATGACACAGGAACATGAGCTTAACATCACTGGCTTTCTGAACATTAGATCCCTTAAACTTAATATGGAACCAGTATTTTTCACCAATCATGGATATTCTAATAACTTCCTATAAAATATGATTAAAAACCTGTTACACTTTTTCTATGCAAAAATTTAGAAATCGAAGCATATACTAAATTGTAATAGGTCAATGCTATGGGCTCCTTGACTACTAAAATAAGAAACTCTCAAATTTAAACTTTGTTGGGAATTTCTATTCTGGAGGACGCATTAATAAATAATTTTATGTGACTGTCATTCTGAGATTCTTCTGTATCTATAGACTGAAACAAACAAGTAACTCAGATACATTCCAAAGCATTCTGTGAATCTAGGAATCACCCCTCAGCCACTCTCTGCATTTGTGACTTCAGAACAAGATAGAAGTGCCTGTGGATTCATCGTTCTGCCCCAGATGGAACCGATGCTTTTACAGGGTGGAATGACCTCTTTGATGCATAGACAAGGTGACTGAAGCTCAGAGGATCTGTGGTCTACTTAACCCGGGGCATCAGATAGAGCCCACGTGCTGGATAACCCTAGGTGTCAGCCTCACGACAGTTCTTTCTGCTTATAAATCTATGTGTTTTCCAGTCGTGACTCCCCCAGTGTGCAGTTCCATCAGAAGTCATCATCTGGAAAGGAGAATGGCCTCGATCAGTTTCTGATAGGAAATGTTCTGGGTTAAAACAGTAGTGGCAAATGTATAGCATACATGTTATTTGTTTTTCTTTGAAGACAAAAATATTATTGTCCAGCATGTTACTGTTATTGTCTATCTTTCTAAAATAAAACCTTGGTACTTACATTTCATTGTAGAGCATTAGTACTTTGCAATAAATATATGGATTTTGGGTTAGAGTTTGGACATTTGTCTCTAAAAGGTTCATGATCATTGATCTAGCATATCTCCCAAAAGCTTACCTAGTTTGGGGCAAATCTTTTGAAGATGATTACTAGATTTTGTGGGCACCATAGTCACTGATGGATTAATCCTGAGGAGCCAGCGCTCAATGTGTTGTCAGGAGTTGTGGTCTGGTTGGAAGAGGTGGGTTGCTCTGTGTGTCTGTGTGTGTGTGTGTGTGTGTGTGTGTGTGTGTGTGTGTGTGACCTGGAAGGTTGTACTTCCCTCCTTGGTCCTTCCTGTACTCTCTACCTCTTGAACATCATGGCTTGAGCAGCTTTCCCCCTGCCATGGTATTTTTCCCTTTTTGTAGAGCAACTATGGACTGAAACTATGAATCAAAATAAAACTTATATCAGACATGAATATTGGGAATTTTGTGCCAGTGATAGGAAAGTAAGACAGCAAGCCTCCATTGTCTCCAGAAATGGATTTCCAGTTTCCCAGAAGTACAAATAGTAGTGGGTATCAATTTTGAAATTAGGAAAATCATACAACAACTAGAGGATGACTTCTATCAGAGAGTGACAGCCAGAACTCTGTGGAGCCCAACACAGCCAGCTGCCACCCGCACGTGTAGAACTGTGATGTGACAATGACCCTCACCACATCTGATCATTTCTACATGCTATAGTGTTAGGTGGAATAAACATTACAACTGCTTGCAACTGATGGCTGTACTGTGACAATCGCTATAAACACAGCTACCAATTACTTTTGTTTCTTGCACCTGCTCAATTAGAAACTCTTTAAACAAAGACAGTGAAAATTACTGCAAGAACCCAAAGGAAAGCTGAACACTTTCCTCAGAAAACTTTGCTTTTATTTAAGGCCATAAGTCAGAGTGCCATGCTTAAAAAGGAGGGAAGTGGAGAAATCATTTGTGTTACAATGCTTAGGGAGTCATTTTTATATGCTAGCTGCCCTCACATGAGGCCTGGGGAGCAGCCTCACAAATAATTTTGTGATCTTCCTCAATTAAAAAGTCAGCTTGACTAACTTTGCCCCATTGAATGAACTATCTGGTTTAGTAACATCAGAAGCTGCTCAATTACTTCCTCATGCTTGTTGTTTTATCAGCAAAATATAGGACTTTGCAAGTTAAGAAGGCTTTCCATTTTCTTTTTACAGAAGCTTGGATCAATTATGGTATCAGCAGGTAGATAAGATGTATAAAAATCTATGGGATGGACCAGAGTAGAACAGGCTCAACAAGCAGACTTTTTCTTCTTCTTCTTCTTCTTCTTCTTCTTCTTCTTCTTCTTCTTCTTCTTCTTCTTCTTCTTCTTCTTCTTCTTCTTCTTCTTCTTCTTCTTCTTCTTCTTCTTCTTCTTTTTAAAAATGTATTTAGTACAGGCTGTACAGGATCTCTCACTACACATTTTGGACTCGTAGTGATCCTCCTGTTTTCAACCAACCTCCCAAGCTCTGGGATACAGGTGCGTGCCACCACACCCAGTCTAACAAGCAGACTTCTGAGTGAGACAATTCCAGGACCAGACTGTGACTCTTCCTTTTGCTAGTGTTATGATCTTGAAGCAGCATGCTTTGGATGCGTGGAACTTCAGGGTGAAATAAGACAGGAAGGATGCTCCAGCATTCTAAGCTCCAAGCGTTCACCCACGAAGCAGGGATGATAGTAATACCTAGCACTCTGGAGACAATAGTTTATGTGATAATGCTCATTAAATGCTTAGCCTACTGTGGCATTTTTTTTAAAAGTGTGCCCTTTGTTGAGTGTAGCATAATTGCTTTAAATGATTCCTTGTCCCTCGAGGTGCTGGTCTGGATTCTGCTTTATATACATTGAAATTCCATGAACAGGCCCTTTGTATTGGGTGTTTGGGACCCGCAGTGTATTCTCTATCCTGGGTTACTAAATGTATATGGCTTGGTTCTTCAGGATGTCTGAGTATCAATCAGTTTAAAAGCAACCAGTGAGATTTTGAGGCTGAGATTTCTTCCTCCAGGTAGGAGAATTTCTAACATGTGAAAGACCAGTGCCAGCAGAGTTTCATGTTCAGAAAAGCTCCCTGGGACCTCCGATGCCTGGATCTAAATTCTCCAGAGTGACTGGGGAAAAGGAGGAAATTGGCGCAGCTGTGCATGCACACTGTGAGAGCAGAGGTGGCCCAAGGGATCTGAGGAACTTTAAAGTTTGGGAGCCACGTGAGATGCTGTGATTTTGACCTGCGCTGCATCACAACTTGGATGCCTCGCAGTTTCCCAGGGAACAAACAAATCAGCAGAGTCCTGGTAATTAAAAGTTGTTAATGTCTCCTTTTTTTCTCATAAATTAAAATGATTTGACATAGGAAGAAGAAAAGACAGAATTTAGTTATTTTTGGTAATTGCAGTGTCAAATTGATAATTTGCCCAATTTTCTTACAAAATTGCCTAATTGAGAACAACTAGGCAGATGGCTCTTTGTTTTTGCGACGTGTGCTTACCAACCCCATAGCAAGTTCCCGGGACTCGCTTCTCATTTCAAAACGGCTGGTGCTAGCAGAGGCTGAGTCAGACTCTGGGCTTCCCCCACGGGTCTTCGTGGAGTCCTCGGGTGATGTCTGCTACTTCCAGAAGGGGGCGCTCAGAACACACTCAAGAGCCAAAGTTATAAAGCTGGTGTTCATAAATGCTAGGCAGAAACCAGCTTTAACTTCAGGTTTCTAAACTTTTTTTTTTTTTCCCCTCATAATTACCAGGTAAAATTTCTTACTAAAATTTCTCCTGTATTTCTCTCCTCTTTAAAAAAGACAAAAGGAAGAAGATGACAGCCTCTCAGGAGGTTGTGACTTTTTGTGGTTGTACATTGTATTAGTTGAGGTTCTCTAGAGGAAAACAGTCAATAAACCACATGCACACACACACACACACACACACACACACACACAATTATGCAAGGGGTTTATTAGCTAGACCTACAGGATCAGAGGCAAGAGAGTACACCATGGGTCCTGTGGCCTGGAGGCCAGGAAGCTGGAAGCCTCAGAACAAGAAGGGTCAACAGCACAGCACCAGTCTGAGCCCAAAGGCCTGAGGCTTCCGGAAGTGGCTGGTATGAGCCTGCTTTGAAAGGCAGAAGAAGCTGGAGTCTGAAGTCTACAGATCATGGCAATAAGAAAACATGTTCAGCCAACATGAAGGTTAAATGCAAACTGACTTCCTCCTTCTTCCCTTTCCATTCCTGCCTGGCTCTGAGCTTATTGGGCGATGCTACGCCAGCCTCAGTCACAGTGGGCCTTTTCCCCTTAGCTTGCTGTTCCAGAGCCAAGCATCTCTGGAAGCACCTCACATTCAGAAATGTGCTTTCTCAATCTGTTAGATGATTCTTTTTTTTTTTTTTTTTTTTTTTTTTTTTTTTTTTTTTTTTTTTTTTTTTTTTTTTTTTTAATGTATTCAATTATTTATTTATTATTTTTATTCTTGTTTGAGAACCCTTGTTTATTCACTCATTTCTATGGCCGGCCCAGCCCACGCCCTGAGGGCAGGGCTGGCGCAGCATGTGGTGCCGGGGATCGAACTGCGGTCCCTGAAGCCGCACAAGCTTCCCCAAGCAGGCGCTTCAGACCACTGAGCCATCCCGCCAGGCCCCTGTTAGATGATTCTTAATGCAGCTGAGTTGAAAATGGTGATTAACATTCACGTGGATGCAGTGCAACACTGAAAAGTCACTTGAGGCTGACAGTGCTCAGAGCTTCTTCTTGGGTGGTCATTTAGTCCCAAGTGGCCCACAGTCAGTCCAGGAGAAGCGCACCCTCACGTGCTCAGTACAGGGCAGAAGCCAGGAGCACTGAGCTATGCCTTGCATGCGGTGTTTGTCGCTGTTGCTTCTCCTAGTTCATGCTGTGGCTGTCCCTTGCCCTCTCTGCGTCACTCATGAGCTTCTGGTACTGGATGTCCTTGGGAACCTGACAGTTCAGATGGCCAGGTGCCTGTGATTTTGCCATGAAGATGCCCAGACCTCTTAGGTACCACTGGTGTTTAATCCTAGATAGGCATCAGAATTGCTTGTGGAACTTTGAAAATATGAGTGTTCGGTCCTGGCCTGGAGTTCTCTGTTCAGTGAGAATGTTGTCGGGTGGGGACACACTCGTGTTCATACACACTCAGGCTTTATAGTAGACACTAATATGCACTTCTGAGGACTGTAATTTCTGTCCTACTCTGGGGAAAAAAATTAAGATAAGGGCTGACCCTGATCATCATGTTTATTGTCCAGTTCTTTGTCTCACTGGCATCCTAGTGGTGAGTGAACTGAAACTAAGCAGAAACTGGAAGCATGTGGATCCAGTTCCCATAGCTCTGGAAATCCCAAGACCTTTTCTCGTCTTTCTAGTGGGAGCAACTGCAGCTTTTATTTTTTGCTCCACTGCCTATACCCATTCCCTGCATTTTAAAGTTTGCAGCCGTTCTCATTCTCATATTCCCCAGAGAAGCTCCTCTGCACACCATTTATCTTTGGAAGACATTCACCTTGATGAATATAAAGCTCTTATTCTAAAATGAGGTCTCATATCTCTCTTGGATCATTTTGTTGTCAAGCCAGATAAGATTTCCCCTACAACAATGCTCTTTCTCCCTTCTTTGGCTCTACTGGGGAACTTGTTAGATGGGTTATTTTTTCTATAGCACACAGTAATATTTTGGATGTTGACAGCACAGGTAAAGCTAGTAAAAATGTCCTGAGAAGTTGTCAAAGACTGCCTCATCAAGTTACTTTTGGGAAATATGGTTTCTACTCAGAACAGAAAAAGAGTTAAAAATGTTACAGAAAAATAAGTTGTTGAAATACTTACATGTTTATAGTGGTGCTTGGTATCGGGTGGTTCCTGTGCACCAGGCCACCGGGTGGCATAAGACCTAGTGCTGTCTGTGTGATTGCCTGTCTTATTTGCTTGGCTCTTGTGTCCTAATGAGGTATTGATGTATATGTTTCCAGTAGTGTATGTGTTCTCATGGGTGCATATGGGATGGGTTTGTGGGAGTCTCCTGTGGAGCAGGAGAGAAAGGGAATCCCCAGGTGGGGAGCAAGATAAAGCATCAAGTACAGGTGCAGATTAGAACAACTGGGAAGGAGGGGGGGCCCTTTCACAGTCCCTTGGCCCTTGGATGGGTACCATAGTTATAGAGGGAGGTAGGTTTTCAGAATGGAGCCCTTTGGCATTATGTAAGTTTTCTCCTAGTTCTGAGAACTGAATGATCTCTGCTTTGGAAAAGCAAAAATATTCTCAGTGAAAAGTGTTGTGGACCTTCCATCACCTTGCATCAGAGTTTTTCATATTTTGAAACTGTTTTGCTCTTATACTTTTTAAAATAACATGAGGTCAGAGTCTTGTATTATAGATCAAAATAGAAGTGGTATAATTCAGTTGCAGCTGTAAGAGATTTCACTCTTCACAGAATTCCTAAATGCTGACCTTGAGGCCACATGTCCACCCACCACACACAAACTTGTTTTTGCGAAGTGATTGCAGAGAGGTGACCATGTGTGTGTGGGTGGGATGTCATATATACATCTATTTTTTCCCTTTACTTTATATGTGAACACAACTATTTTTTTTTTCTCAAAATGTGATCTTTCTTTTCTCAGTAGTAAAGGAGAAATTTGAACTTTTGCCTGACTACTAAGTAAGAAATTTGGGTAAAGATCCTTTATTAAGTATATGTCAAATAATTTTACATTATTGATGTTTAAAAGATTATGTGTTTTTCCTCCTGGGGTAGTTACAAGGAGATAGTATATTAGAAGTTATTCTTTATTTGTTCATTTGCAAACTTTTTGTCACCAAGTCCCCTGGATTCTTGCCCTAAATAGCCTGTTGAAGAATTTTAATTTTTTCCTACAAATAAGCCCTGGGTGAAATAGAATTTTAAGATAGAAATGTAGGCTCATTTTTAGAATTAAATGGTTCTCATGATAATAAATAGCACCTGCCTTCGAGATGTCACTGGCATTGTGTTAAGAAGTGAGACTAATTTAAAAGCATCCCATTAGGGAACCTCCCACAGAGGCACGGGCCTTGTCCAAAGGCAGGAAGCAGAGTGAACTGTGCAGGGCATGAGCTAGGCTCAGACCTAGAATTCATTCACCACTGCTTGGGCACAGCTGGGCAAGAGCTGTCAGCTCTCTTGGCTGCGTTCCCTCATTTCTGATGTAGTAATAATGACATGAGAATCATGATGGCATGTTTGTAACATGCTTAGAATAATATCCAGGGTATAATAATGCTCAGCATGTATTTTCAATTGTTATTGATCAACCTAAGTTTCTTTTCTCTCATGACTGCAGGGAGAAGTAGGTCTCTTTTGAATGTGCCTTGCAGGTGCCTGCAGGGATTTGCTCATAAGTCTCTGAAACTGCTGGTTGTGTAAGCAAGTCGGGGAGATGTCGTAGAGCAGCCTTTCAAAAACATCCTCATCTTTGTGCTATTGTCTGACTTTAAGTGGCTTCCCTAGGATAAGGAGAACTTTACCAAATTTCCATCAGGATAACAATCTCAGCATAATTTTTACAGTATATTTACCTTGCAATATTCCAGTTTGGTCATCTGAGGGTTCACATTTTTTCTTATCTGAGGAAGTTCAAGTCAGTTTATGAAAATATTGCTAGTCTGAAGTAAACGATTTGGAAGGAAAAATTCTACTGCATTGGCTTTCCATTTACAACAGTCATGATAAAAAATAATTGCTGTGGGGTTCTTTTTGCTAGCTCTGGTCAGCTCTTGACTTCTGCTCTTTTAGACTGGAGAAAACTTTGGGTCCATTGAACTCAAACTTGTCTTCTTTCAGATGAGGAAACTGAGGTTCCAAGAGATTGTTAGTTTAAATTAAAAATAGAATCAATCTTTGGATTTGGGACCTCTTACCCCTTGGCTTATTTTTTTTTAAATGTTACTGGGGATTGAACCTATGGTTTTTCTCCTGATCTAATCTCTAACCCTTTTAAAATTTTTATTATGAGACAGAGTCTTGGTAAGTTGCAGAGGCCAGAACTGAATTTGCCATCTTTATGCCTCAGCCTCCCAGGGTGCTGGGATTACAGATGTGCATCGCCAAGCCTGGGTTATCTGGCTGCATAGTTATTAAACTACTCAGAATAAAGGTGACTCCTTTCTGATGGAAGAAGAGGATAACTGTAAGGCACATAGTCAGGTGTGTTCTCAAAATATTATGATAATGAATGTTAGAGCTAAAGTGGCTTTTCAAGAGCAACCTGTTCATTTGCAAAATTTAAAACAAAGTTGTGCCAGGGAAGTTTTGAAAGTCACTAAGTGCTCGGAGTGTCCATCCACAGAGATTACCACGGAGGTTACTCGGTGTATGGCTGCTGCTGCTTTCTTTGTAGATGAAGGAAGAATGTTCTCTCTTTTGAAATTAATTAACTTTACTTGAAGAAATCACTTGGGCACGGAGAAGACAACGTATTCAGCTTCCTTTTCCTTCTGGAAATTAGCAAAACGAGGCAGGTGAGGGTCAGGCTAATTGCCTGACTCAATTTTTTTATATCACAGAAAAAAAAAATAACTGAAATATTATTTTTTTGTCACTAAAGAGAGGCAGGAAGAGATTTCAGCTATGAAACTGGTTAGTAATGCAGTGCATGAGAACCTCTGTCCTTGAGAGGCAACAGACCCTGGACCAGGCGGTAGCGTTGGAAGAGATTTCAGATGAACTGGGTCAGAAGCAAGTGAGTCAAGAGGAAAAAGGCTCTTAAAGGACCCGATGTAAGGCGATCTTTTGAGAATTCTACTTGGCACAAGTTTTATTTTTATTTTTTTTTTTTAAAAGGCTTACAGCATATAACTAGGGTTATAGTAGAAATGCCAGGGGTGCCAGCACTTCTGTTCCAAAGTAGTAGCTGATAAAGAACCTGTGATATTATGATTGTGAATGTGACTGTGTGTGTTGCTTGTCCAGACTTCCTGAAGTGCGCAGCTCCTCCTGAGGGGAGCAGGGAATGCAGGAGCATTCTTCACTACAGTATTTGGTCTCTGGATGGTTAATCTTGATCATCGGCTTCAGAGAGACCTAGGAGGTCCATAAAGCACATGCTGAGGTAACTCTGAGCAGACCCTGGGGGCAGGATCTTGGGGACTGCATCTGGCTGCTGACCTCCTCCCTTCTGGCTGTTATTCGTTTGTTCTGTTTCCTGGCTGTCCTGAGTGCAGTAGATTTTCTGACTAGTCCTTCTGCCGCAATGTTTCTGTCTGGAAGGCAGTAGTTCATGGATGGAAATAGCTTAAATTGTGAATGGAAGTA
>PVJA010012642.1:25983-51500 GCA_004027025.1 Myocastor coypus | reverse complement strand
GGTTTCACTATGCAGTTCAGGCTGGCCTTGAGCTCAGTTTTGTAGCCCAGGCTGGTCTCGAACTCGCACGGATCCTCCTGCCTCAAGCCTCCCACGTGCTGGGATTACAGGCGTGAGCCACCACGCCCGGCTATTACTGAATTTTTTAAAAAAATTTTATTACTATTTTTTTTTTCTGGTTTCAGAATTTTTGTTTATTTATTTTTATGGCCGGCTCGGCCTGCTCTGAGGGCAGGGCTGGTGCAGCATGTGGTGCCAGGGATCGAATTGTGGTTCCTGCAGCCTCCTAAGCTTTCCTAAGCAGGCGCTTTAGACCACTGAGCCATCCTGCTGGGCCCCTATTGTTGAATTCTTTTCCACTGTTAATGGTAATGTAGTTGTTGCATTTAGTAGATGTTAACTGTCAATATTTGGTTTGCTGTGTCTGATTACAGATTTTTTCTATTATGCATTTCACAGTAGCTTTTATTGGTACTTATGGTGTATTAATATTTAAATTGCTTTTGACTATGGTTGCTGATTTTGTTGCTATTACGAGGATGGCATAGTTGTTCCCACTAATTGGTTTTTATTGTATGCCAATATCTGGATTGTCCTTGTGTCATCAACAATACTGTGGTTCATTTCTAGAGGGGTGGATGCTGGGTTAGTTGTACTGCATCCTCCCTTCCTCAGATTAGCAGAGGTGGTTGGATCTTGGAATGGAGGCAGAGACCTATAGTTAGCCATGATGAGAATGTATCACTGAAAGTCAAATACTAAAGAAGTCTCCATGCCAGTAACAGGCTTTCCACTATATTCGATCCACAGTCTCAGTGTATATACACAAACAAAACCAAACTGAAACACGAAAAAACAAGGAAAGAAAGTGTTTCTGAAAATTTTCATTTCCCCAAGCTAATCTAACAAGGACCAGTGGTGTTATGGTTTGTGTATAGGTGTCACCCCAAAGCCTCATGCAGTCATGGGGCAACTTCTGGAATTTGTAATTGATTATTGTGAGTGTGGGTACTGCACCTCCCCTGGGGCAGGTGATTTGCAGTTCAGTGTAAGGAAGGAAGATAAGTTAGCTGCTTGAGCTGCTGCTACTTTCTCCCATCACTCTCGCTCTTGCCCACTGCCATGAAAAGTTGTTTTCTGCCATGTGCCTCTCTGCCTTGGAGCCAGCTGAGTATGGACTGAAACCTCCAGTAACTGTGAGCTAAATAAACCTTTCCTTCCTTCATTTTGGGTGTTGGGTATTTGTCCCAGCAATGACAGAAGAGTAAGACAAATGGGGAAGAAATAAAAAACTCAAAGCAACTGAATTACACAAGATGGTAAAGAGGAGACCAAAAAGCAAACAGATAAACAACAAAACAGAGGTTGTCAGTGAAGTCAGAGATGATTTAACTAAACAGGTAATGGCCTTAATCAGTGAGTTTTATGGAAACTGCTAATAAAAATCTAGCTGGACTAAGCTGAATGATACAGAACATGAATGACTAGTTTAGCAAAGCATTAGAGTCCATGAAAAGGAATCAAACAGAAATATAGCAGATAAATTTCTGTTACAAGTATGGGTAGCAGCAATGACCAATGTGAGGACAGAGTATCAACTGGAAGATAGGGTTGATACAGGTTACCATATACTCAAAAGTATATTAAAAATAAGAGAACATGGAAAATGAATCCAGTGGCTGCAAGGTGATTCAAAGATGTCTAGGAGTAATTTGACTTAGTGAAAAATCAGAAGATATGGCAAATGGCATAAAAAAAACTGTTACAGACATAATAGAAAAAGAATTTTCAAATACACTGTAAAATATCAGAACTCTAGGATACATTATATTAAAAATTTCAAAAGTTCAGCACAAGGATAGAATCTTAAAAGCTACTCCAGAAAAGTAATAAGTCACTTATAAAGGTAAGCCCATTAGAATTACAGCAGATTTCATAACACAAACCTTAAAGTCCAGTACAATTTGAAGTATTTTAAGCCTTAAAGGGAACTTCTCAGATTGATTGATATATCCTGCAAAAATGTCTTTCAAAAGTGATAAAGTAATAAAGTTGTTTTCCATGACCAAAAACCCCTTAAGAAATTTCTTACCACCACATAGCACTGCAAGAAATTCTCAACGATTTCCTAGAAGAAGATAGTAAAAGCAGTAATACCGAAAAAGTTTAATGAAGCGAATACACAAAGCAGAGTGAACAATTAAGCAGAAGGGGTGGGGGATAAATTATTAGTGGGAAAATAATGCAATGACACATTTTTCTCAGCAGCACATGGAACATCCACAAAGATGGATTAGATATTAGCCTGATTTCAAAACCGTACAAGGACCCAACTTAAAAAAAAAAAAAAAAAAAAAAAGAACTACAGGCCGATCTTTAACAAACATAGATACAAAACTTGACAAAGTACTGGCAAATAGGATGCAGTTTATCATCAAAAGGATCATATATTCATGCCCAAGGAAGATTCATCCAAGGGATGCAGGGATGGTTCACCATACAAAAATCAATAAATGTAGTACATATAAGCAGAATCAAGGTCAAAAAGCACATCATCATCTTAACTGACAAAGAAAAAGCCTTTGATAAAATCCAACATCTAATCATGACAAAAATCCTAAAAAAACAGATATAGAAGCACTGTTTTCTCAATCTGATAAAAGCCATTTATGGGGCCTGGCGGGATGGCTCAGTGGTCTAAAGCGCCTGCTTGGTAAAGCTTGGGTGGCTTCAGGGACCGCGGTTCCATCCCCAGCACCACATGCTGCACCAGCCCTGCCCTCGGGGCAAGCTGAGCCAGCCATAAAAATGAGTGAATAAACAAACAAATGTAAAAAAAAAAAAAAAAAGCCATTTATGGAAGGCAGCTATGCTCACCACTATACCACCAATACCACATACATAAAAGCCATTTATGAAAATTGATGGCCAACATCATATTACTTGGGGACAAACTGAAAGCCTTCCCTCTGAAATTAAGAATAAGACAAGGATGTTAGCCATCACTACAGTTCAACTACTGTGCAGTACACTTTTTGAAACATTAGCTAGAATAGTTACAAAGTTTCCTCTTGAAACATTAGCCAGAAGAAAAAAAGGAATGTATGGTAAAGGAAATTAGATCTTTTCCAGATGACATAGTGCTCTACGTAGATTCCTAATCAAAGTCAGTACTGTTGCAGGATACAAAGTCAACACACTAAAATCAGTATCATTCTTGTATATTAATAACTTGAGAAAGAAATTAGGAAACAGTATCTTTTATAATAGTCTCAAGAAGAAATTATTTTGAAATTAACCTAACCAGACGGCAGGCCTGGTAGCTCAGTGGACTAAAGTGCCTCTTAGGCAGAGCTCAGTGGCCGGGGTTTGATGCCTACCCTTCCTGCCCCACCCTGCCAGCCTGTGGGGCTGCTGATACACCGATTGAGACAGCGTGGTGGCACACGCCTGTAATCCCAGCACTTGGGAGGCTGAAAACATGAGGATCACTGTGAGTCCGAGCTATAGAGTGAGACCCTGTAGACCCTGTCCTAAATACAGAAAAAAAAAAAAAAGAAAACCAGAAATTAATCTAACTAGAGAAGTAAAATACCTCTCTAATGAAAACTACAGTACCTTGAAATAAAAGATTAGAGAGGACATTAGAAAAATAGAAAGATATCCCTGGTTCCTGGACAGGCAAAGTGAATGCAGTCAGAATAAATGGCCATACTTCCAAAACTGACATACAGATTTAATGCATTCTGAGTCAAAATGCCAATAGCATTTTGGACTGAGAAATGCTGTCCTAAAGAAAGTGGTCCTAAAATTCATATGGGACCAGAAGAGAGCCATAATAGCAAAAGCAACATGGGCAACAGTAGCAAGGCAGGAGGCATCATAATGCTGGACTTGAGGCTATACTATAAAGATAACTAGTAAGGACAGTGTAGTACTGGAAAACAGAGACATGGATCAGTGGGACCAAATAGAGCACGCAGAAACAACTGCAGCATTTTCACAACCAGATCTTTGAAAAGGGAACTTACGCTAGAAGAAAAATAACTGCTTTAACAGATGGTACTGGGAAAACTGGCTATCTACATGTGGGAGACAGTGTAGGCCTGTGTGTCTTACCAAGTACTAAACTATAGTGAAAATAGATCATATCTCTAAACGTTAAAACAGAAACGCTTCATCTGTTGAGAGATAAAATAGGTAAAACTCTAGGAGACATACAAGTGTAGATAAGGACTTCGACTGCTGAAGTGTAGTCACACAGAACATACGAGCAGTGGACAAATGGGATCATATTGAACTAAAAAGCTTCTGCACAACAAAAGAAATGACCAACAGAATAGAGACAACCCACAGAATGAGAAAAAATTTGCCAGCTACTCCTTGCAGAGAAGTAATATGCATAATATGTAAATATGTAAAAAATTAAAAAAAAATAGACCGCCTTTAAATTTGAAGACCTGCATCAGGGGGAAAAATGAGTTGAAATGAACAGATACTTCTCTGAAAATAGAAATACAAATGGCCAGTAAATACATGCAAAAATGTTCAGTATTTGTGGCCATTAGATGCAAATTAAAACAATACTGAGATTCCATCTTACTCCATAAATGGCAGTTATCAAGAAATCGGGTAACAACCAATGTTGGTGAAGCAGGGGAAAGATGATGGTAGGAATCTAAGCAAGAGCAACCACATGGTCAGGACACTGAAACTAGAACTTCCATTCAACCCATCTTGTTCTCCTCCTGGTATCTTTCTGAAAGAGTTAAAGGGTTCATACTACAGTGATAAATGCATGCTGTTGTTTATAACAGCACAATTCTCTCATATGAGAAACCCAAAATATATATAAAGAGCAATATAAAAGGTAGGTAATAGGAAACAGTGGGATAGGACTTTTCCCTGTGGGGAGCCCAAGAGGGAGGGATGGGGAGAGGAGAAGAAACAGAGATTAAAAAAAAAAAAAAATCAATAGAACTAAAAAGTGAATTTTGTTTTTAGAAATTGGCATGCTGGAAACAGGCAAGGAAGAGCTGATACAGCTAAGAGTTCTCAAAGAAGAAAACCATAGCAAAGGAGCAGGAGAGATGGTAAATTTATAGTTTAACCAGTCTTAGTGAATTAAAAACAGAACTGTTTCAAATGAGCACAGGAGACTGATCTGAGGCACAAGGAGAATGATTAGACTTTAAGAAATAATAAGTCCTTCAGACATTCAGGCAGGTCACAGAGCCCTTATAAGTGAAAGAATATCAGATTATTTTTTCAGTTTTCAACAGTAATGTAGTGAGCAATACTGTTTTATGGAACCAAACTAATTTTGTGTATAAGAATAATGACACTGATCAATATTACAGAAATTGAAGAATATTCTTTGCATCAGTTCTTCTCCAAGCATCAACTAGAGAACAAGTTTTAGAGACTCAGAATAACTAGCACTGCATCACCAAGGCACTTGTGAAGACTGGGGACTTAGCTCGGTGGCAGAGTGCTCGCTGCATATGCACAAGGCTGTCAGGCACTGCAGAAAATAGAAAAAAAAAAACAAAAAACAGGGCTGGTTTGCATCATGCGTAAATTTTTTTTAAATTTTTTTTTTTAATTTTTTTAAAGATTTATTTATTTATTGTTTCACAACCTTTGCTTGTTTATTCACTCATTTTTATGGCCGGCTCAGCCCGCCCTGAGGGCAGGGCTGGCGCAGCATGTGGTGCCCGGGATCAAACCGCGGTCCCTGAAGCCACCCAAGCTTTCCCAAGCAGGCGCTTTAAACCACTGAGCCATTCTGCCGGGCCCAAATTTTTTTTTTTTTAAATTGATGATTTTTTTTTTTTTTCCTTGTTTCAGAACCTTTATTTGTTTATTCACTCATTTTTATGGCCGGCTCAGCCCGTCCCGAGGGCAGGGCTGGCACAGCATGTGGTGCTGGGGATCGAACTGCGGTCCCTGAAGCCGCCCAAGCCTTCCCAAGGAGGCGCTTTAGACCACTGAGCCATCCCGCCGGGCCCCCATGCGTAAATTAAACAAGAAAAAAAGGGTTTAAAAGGAGGAAGTATGGTTTGTAAAGAGAGGAGAGTGGAGGGATCAGGCTCAGAACCTCTTAATTTTCAGCAGTCGTGTTGGTGATAGCATCACTATTATTTCAAGAGTCTGTGTTGCTGGGCATGGTGGCAGGAGGATTGCTGTGAGTTTGAGGCCAGCCTGAGCTGCACAGCATAAGTTCATAGCCAGCCTGAACTGCATAGCAGCTACCTCAAATACATTTTTTAAAACACTGAGAATTTGGGTTATATGAAATAAAAAGCAAGTACAGTAAATAGCTTTTTTTTTTTTTTTTTTTTTTGTCTTTTTTGAGACAGGGTCTCGCTGTGCAGTTCAGGCTGGCCTTGAGCTCACTTTTGTAGCCCAGGCTGGTCTCGAACTCGCACCAATTCTCCTGCCTCAGCCTCCCGAGTGCTGGGATTACAGGCGTGCGCCACCACGCCCGGCTAAATAGCTATTCTTAATCACAAACTTCATAGTTGCAAACTGCAATTCTTGGTATGGAGGAAAGGATTGAGGAGTTTATGTTTGCATGGGGGTGTGCAAAAGTATTGGTAACTGAGAGAAATAAGCTAAGCATTCAATTTAAGGAATTTTGCTTTGTTTTATTTTGCATGTATGTATGTATGCATTTTGTGCAGGGTCTCACTACACAGCTTGGACTAGTAGTGATCCTCCTGTTTTCAGCATTCCCAGTGCTGGGATTACAGGCGCTTACCACCACTCGTGGACTCAGTGGCTAAGTCAGTGTGCCCTGGGGTAGAGCCAGCATGGCCTGTTGTGCTGTGATTGAACCTTGGTCCTTGCACTTGCCTAAGCAAGTGCTTAGTCTGCTGAGCTATCTTGCCTGGCCCCTTGTTGTGCTTTGTTTTAAGGAACGGATAAGCCTTTTTCTTTCTGGGAAGGGTGAAACAGTATCAAAAAGTTAACAATTTCAAAGCAGGTAAAAAGGAAATCAACAAAAGACAGTTGACCAATAAAATCACCTACCAGTGAGTTGGAAAACCTGGTCAGAAAACAGCAGATGACACATGGTGGATAAGAAAAGCTAACAAATTCTAAGAATATTACTAGCAGTTACACTCATCCATTTGAAAATAAAGAATTGGTTGATTTTTTTGTGGATAGATTTTGTCATATCAAGCATAAAAAAACCAGAAGTTTTCATGTCTAAGTAATTGCAGAAGACAGTAATTAAGTGATGGAAGATCCCCACATTTTACTGAATGAGACTTAATAAACCTGGAAACAAAGCTGAGCAGTACCAGAAGTTCCATTTGAATCTCCAGATCCAACTAGCCTTCTGAATGGCCCCCGTGTCCTCTGGCCTCCAGTTAGATTTGGAAGTAAGGAGCCCCTGCAGGGACTTGGAGGGAGACCCACTTTCCTGCCTCCTCCTTCCAGTATGCAGGAGCCCAGGCCTGCCTGTAGTGCTCTTGTGGAAGCTGTGATCCTTGTGTAGAGGCCTAGGGTGATAGAGCTTCTCTCTGTCTCTCTGTCTCTCTGTCTCTATCTCTGTCTCTGTCTCTGTCTCTTTTCACTTGCCCAGGTTACAGTGCTATCCTTTGTTATTGTCCTGCGCTTCATACCCAGTATTCTGAACAGTCTTTCTTTTTTTTTTTTTGTCTTTTTGAGACAAGGTCTTGCTATGCAGTTCAGGCTGGCCTTGAGCTCACTTTTGTAGCCCAGGCTGGTCTTGAACTCGCACCAATCCTCCTGCCTCAGCCTCCCGAGTGCTGGGATTACAGGCGTGCGCCACCACGCCCGGCCTGAACAGTCTTTCTGTTAGGGAACCCTTTTAAAGTTAGCTTAATTTGTGTGGGCCCTGTTGGTTCCTGTTTCTGAGTGAACTGGTGAAATTAAGATTTTTGCATTTATAGAAAATATAAGATGTCCTACTTTTTATGATGAAAAAATAAGAGTGCAGGAAATGTATAGAAAAATATACTGTATTATAAAATTTAGAAAAATGATATCTTTAGAAATACTTAAAATGATTACTAGATACTATACACATTTAAAAGGTATAATGGCATTTTATGCTACTTTATTATTTACTATGTATTAAATATTAGTATTGTTACCTATTTCAAATTTCCTGTGTGTGATCATTATATGGTAGTTATGCAGAAGAATGCCCTTGCTCTTAGGAGATAGTGCCACAGTATTTAGATGTGGAATGTTATGTCTGTTGCTAACTCTTGCATGGGCTGGCTCGCAAAACAAAAATAGGTCTGTGTGTGTAAGTAGAAACATAAAAGAAATGTGTGAAAATGTTCTGGTGAATCTGTTACGTATATTCACTGTCAGCTAGTCATGCATCTTTTTGGTAGCATTCAAATTTCAAAAGTAAGGGCTGGCCAAATAGCTCAGCGGATTAAAGCAGGAGTGGCAGGGGGCAGTGCTGAGATGACAGTTGAGACTGGATGTGGTGGTATGTACCAGTTATCCAAGCTCTTGGGAAGCTGTAAACAAGTGGATCATTAGGAGTCCTATCTAGTAGTGAGACCTTGAACACCCTCTAGACCCTTCCCTAAAATACAAAAAAAAAAAAAAAAAAAAAAAAAAAATTCAAAAGTAGCTGAAGTGGGACACACATCTGTAATCTCAGCACTTGGGGGGCTGAGGCAGGAGGATTGCCACAAGTTTGTGGCATAATAAGGCTATGTCTCAAAAAAAAAAAGAAAAAAGTAAAATAAGGTAAGTCAAAATTTTTTTTTTTTTTTGGTAAGTCAAAATTTCAAAATACATAGTTGGAAGAGATACTCAAAGCAAAAAAAAAATAGTATATTATGGATAAACAGCTTTATTACAGACTAAAAACATGAAACAGCACTTGAACAAGTAAATTATAAGTGAAGAAATATAGAAATCCTTTTTTAAAAGAATACTTGCGTCCTGGCAGGATGGCTCAGTGGTCTAAAGTGCCTGCTTAGGAAAGTTTGGGCGGCTGCAGGGACCATGGTTTCATCCCCCGCACCACATGCTGTGCCAGCCCTGCCCTCAGGGCAGGCTGAGCCGGCCATAAAAATAAACAAAAGCTCTGAAACAAGAAAAAAAATTTAAAAAAATTAAAAAAAAAAAAAAAGAATACTTAACCTCAGTAATAAAGGAATACAATGTTTGGTGAATATGTGTGTGTGTGTGTTTACCAGGAATTCAACTCAGGACCTTACACTTGCCAGGCAGGCACTTGTGCTGCTGAGCTACACCCCTAGCCTTATTTATTTTTATTTATTTATTTTACTATGGCCAGCTCAGCTTGTTCTGGGGGGTGGGGCTGGCACAGTATGTGGTGCCAGGGATGTTGTTGCCTAAGCTTTCCTAACCAGGCAATTCAGACCACTGAACCATCTCCTCGCCCACTTATTTTGTGTTTTAAGACAGGAACTTGCTGTATATCGTTGGCTGCCCTTGAACTCACTATGTAGCTTGGCCTCACCTTGAATTCCTGAGTCCTGAGATTAGAGGCATGGGATACCATGCCTAGCAGGAATCCACATTTAAAGGAGCTGTCAGTGTGTATCAAAGCAGCAGAGATTCAAGAAGTGGTAACACCCAGTGTTGATGGAAGTGTAGCGCTCTGACCAAACTCCTAGTAGACTCTTAGAGCTACAGCTTGGTGCTGTCCTATGTGCAGCATGGTGGCATCTGTGCATGCTTCTTAAGGCTATGTGCATATTATAGCATTTTTAATATTAGGAAGAGCATTTAAATGCCCATAGAGGTTTGAATTCACAGTAAAATACTACTGTTTAACTATTTGCTAACATATTCATGAAGAACCATGTCCTTGATCATTACATTTAAAAACAGCAAGTTAGAAAAAAACATTATGTGTAAGACTGCTCTCCCATTTAAAGCAAAATAGTTTGGGACCAGGGAGATAGCTCCGTAGCACAAGGTCATTTGAACCCTGGTCCCACAAAAAAAATAAAATAAAGTAAAATAGTTAAAAAAAAAAAAAAAAAAGCAAAATAGCTATCTATTCCAAGTCTGATTTTATAGTTGGGGAAGTATTTTATTTTATTTATTTATTTGCAGAACCGGGGATTGAGCTCAGGTCCTTGTGCTTGCTAGGCAAGCACTTATTCTACTGAGCTATCTCCCCAGCCCAATTGGGGAAGTATTTTAAAAGGCTGGTAGAGTATACCTTTTTTTGCTGCTGTAATTTGGTTTTATTGTTTGTTTTTTTTAAAAGATATAGTGGTAAATATACATAAATTTTATGTTAAAAGCCTACCAATTTTTAAATAATATTTTTGGTTTTTTTTTTTTTTTTTTGAATTTTTTTTTTTTTTTCTTGTTTCAGAACCTTTATTTGTTTATTCACTCATTTTTATGGACGGCTCAGCCCGCCCTGATGGCAGGGCTGGTGTAGCATGTGGTGCCGGGGATTGAACCCGGTCCCTGAAGCCGCCCAAGCCTTCCCAAGCAGGCGCTTTAGACCACTGAGCCATCCCGCCGGGCCCCTTTTTAAAAATTTTTTTTTAATAATATTTCTTTGTTTGCTGCTTTGTGGTTATAGTCTGCTGACGTAAGAAAACCCTGTTAAGAAACTCACTTTGCTTTCATACGTTGTTTCAGAGCAGTGGGAAGAGCTCAGTGCTGGAAAGCCTGGTGGGGCGGGACCTGCTTCCCAGAGGCACCGGCATCGTCACCCGGAGGCCTCTCATCCTGCAGCTGGTCCACGTTTCACCAGAAGACAAACGAAAAACAACGGGAGAAGAAAATGGTAAGTTTCGAAGTGGGCATAAGAGTCATTTTAAAACAGTGTTATAAAATGTTTAGTCTTGGGCTGGCGGGATGGCTCAGTGGTCTAAAGCACCAGCTTGAGGAAGCTTGGGCGGCTTCAGGGACTGCGGTTCGATCCCCGGCACCACATGCTGTGCCAGCCCTGCCCTCTGGACGGGCTGAGCCAGCCATAAAAATGAGTGAATAAACAAACAAAGGTTCTGAAACAAGAATAAAAATAAATAAAATAAAAAAATTATAAAAAAAAAAATAAAATGTTTAGTCTAGTCTAAAACAAGATATTGTTATTGATTAGATAGTTAGGAATGAGTGGCAGTAGCATAATCAAAGCTTGTGAAGAGTGGTATACATATTTCTTAAAGTAAAGTAGTAATTTGTCTTGTTTTGGAAGGCCATGAGTAAAGTGGTTAAGAGTAATCCTTTTTACTTAAAAAATCAATCAATCAATCAATATATGTAGCTAACTATAAAAAATAGAATAATCCTTTTTGAATAATTCAGCATAGTAAACTGCTATTCATATTATTTAGTGTAGGGTCCATTGAGACTCTTCTAGTTACCAAGTATTTTATATTTTTAATTTTATGTGTTGAGAGGGTTTCACCATCTGTAGCCTAGGCTGGCCTCAGACTCACTGTGTAGACCAGGCTGGCCTCAAAGGTGCTCCTCCATGGTTCCTGAGTGCTGGGACTACAGGTGTGCACCAATATGCCCAGCATTGCTAATTATTTTTATTTTTTTAATCACTTATTTACCCATTTATTTGGTATAGGGTCTTGCTACGCAGTGAGGACTTGTAGTGATCGTCCCATTTCAGCCTCCCTGGCACTGGGATTACAGGCATGCTTGGTTTCAGTGGCTGGTACAGCATACCCAGCATTTTGAGGGCTGGCACTGCATATGGTACCAGGGATTGAACCTGGGTCCTTGCGCTTGCCAGACAGGTGCTTAGACTGCTGAGCTATCCCCAGCCCCCTAATTATTTTATTTTATTTTTCCCACTAATTATTTTAAAGAAAAAAGTTTACATGATTTGGAATGAATTAAAGTCCCTCTCCTCTATTTTCCTAGTTTTAACCTCAGTGGTTTTGGCTTTTTACTTCTTAGTGTTTTGGAGACAGGGTCTTGTTGGCTGGTTCGGGCTGACTTTGAGCTCTCATGGGGTCCTCTGGCTTCAGCCCCTGGTTTTTTACCTTGATTTAGAATTTTAAAGTTGCCTGGATTCTAGTTGAAAGAGTTCTGCTTCCTAGCTGAGCATTGTTATCTTGCCTCCCCTTTTCTGGTCCTCAGTGTGAGAGAAATAGCAAGTCCTGTATTTATAGCATGAGATTCAATTTTTACATTGTTATTTTTACTTTTCCTCAACTGAGGTTTACCTCTAGCACATTCTATTTTCACCCTGAAAGTTCCTTTCCTCCACCATGTCAAGGTTAGTCACCAGCTAAACTGAAGTTATTCTGGTAATGGAATATATGAATGTTAAGTGTGGAGTGAAGTTCCTTTTTTTTTTTTAAAGAAGATTAAGTTGAAAATATTTAAAGAAATGTTGTCTATATCTAGTAGCTTTTAAGTTGCTTAGTAAATGGGTAATGGGTATCTAGTGTTAGTTACATTTAGTCAAATTTGGCGTGTTTAGTGAGAGTAATATATTTAGTTTGGAGTTTGGCTTGGACTTCCTTCTTTATAAAAGTGTGTAAAATAGTTTTGCAGTAGAGTACCATGTCTGTTTCTATTTTGGAAAGGTACTTTGAGCACAGTTTCATTGCATATCTTATGTTCAGATTTAAGACAGCATCACAGTGTTAACAAAAGATACCACTTTAATTTCAGCATATGATTTTGTTAATCATAGGGACAGTTGATGGTGGCTCATTCTTAGTTTAGAATGAGGATCCAAACTCTCACATGTACCTGCTGTGGCTCTATAACATAATCAGTGAAGCAAGTTAAGGAAATTGTTAACAAAATATTGTTGGATAGTCAGCAATGTGTAGGAGTCTTAGTTACATTAGTGATCTTCTTAGTATATTAATAATTTTCCCTTTCTGTTGTATTTCTTTATTATTGAAAAATTTTTTTTTTTTGGACCAGGGTTCGAACTCACGACCTTGCACTTGCCCAGCAGGCACTTGTGCCTCGGAGCTATCTCCCCAGCCCCTATTATTGAAATTCTAAACTCTGAGTTTAGACATTGTTAGCTATTGGTTCAGTCTCAGATACTAGAATTTTAAATTTCATCCCTACTGATTAAATCAGATTTACCAAACAACAAACTGTACTACTTTAGATTTTTTAAAACTTTTTAATTTTCTTCAGTCACTTTGAATAGCACGTGCAGTTCTGTTTCTGAAGAACTCTTTGCAGATGTTGGGTAGTGTTGCCTTAGATAAAGTTTTGCTTATTAGGAAAAGGTGTACATTTCTCTCGTAGAGATGCCAGTACCTTGGTATCTCGGCTTGCGTATGTGTGTTGTGTTTTGTTGATGTCTCCTTTTTGTGATGTGTAATGAGTCTACCTATTTTTCCAGTGTATATATCCCCACACATTTAAAGTGACAACTCAGCTACTGCTACACAAAATAAATTTCATATATTTGCATACTAGTTTTCATGTTTTAGTCTAGGTTTTCTTTTTCTTTTTTCTTTATTTTTTTCTTGTTTCAGAACTTTTGTTTGTTTGTTTGTTTATTTTTATGGCTGGCTCAGCCTGCCCAGAGGGTAGGGCTGGCGCAGCATGTGGTGCCGGGGATCAAACTGTGGTCCCTGCAGCAGCCTGCAGGTGCTTTAGACCGCTGACCCATCCTTCCAGGCCCCTTTTTCTTTTCTTTTTTTCCTTGATCTTTTTAAGATGGTCTCACTGTGCAGTTCAGGTGGCCTTGAGCTCACTTTGTAGCCCAGGCTGGATTAAAACTTGCAGCAATCCTCTCACCTCAGCCTCTCAAAGTGCTGGGATTATAGGCATGGACTACCATGCCTGGCTCTAAAATAGTTCTTTAGCTTCTCATCATAGCCTTTGTCTCTTTGGGATAAGCAATTACAGCTTATCATAAAATTATTTCAACTCAGAAAGAAACTAGAAACTACAAAGTACAGGTCAGGTCAGTTAGTAGAGTATGAACTACCAGACAACTTGGCAGTGAAGGACAATGCAAGGAGAACATAAGCAAAAGAAAACCTTCAAAAAATCACTCACTGACTATTTTGTACAGGGATTTATAAAACCCCTGTGGACTGTCAGGTTACAAAGGCCTAAGTTGTCAATACTATATGAAGAACAGCGTTTCCTAAGGTAACATTAGGACTAAACAGGTTAAAATAAAAAATGTTGGAGTTTAGTCCGTATAGTTTAATTATCAAGAAAATTTACTTGCTAGAGAGCCTTTGTTGCCCACTGTATCATAATGAGGTGTTGGTATGTAGATTTAGGGTATCTCAGTTTCCTCCCTACTTCTACCAATGTGGAAGGCTTTTCTGATGAATCCTTTTTTTTTGTCTTTTTGAGACAGGGTCTTGCTATGCAGTTCAGGCTGGCCTTGAGCTCACTTTTGTAGCCTAGGCTGGTCTCGAACTCACACCGATCCTCCTGTCTCAGCCTCCCGAGTGCTGGGATTACAGACGTGCGCCACCACGCCCGGCTCTATCTGATGAATTCTTGTTGAAAACAAAATTAAGCTATATTTTAGAGTAGCGGGGCGGTTACTTTGAATTGATTACTTGTTGTATCTTGGTAAGAAATAAATCATGCTCTAGAGTTCCTTCTGGACGAAACCCCAAAGGCCCATACTTGAGTAAAGGCCAAAATAGTGCTTTATGTTATACTTCTGCAGTGTCAGTGGAAATTTGAAAAATTTTGAGTTGATTTTGGGGGAAGGAAAGCTTCTGAACTAAAGCAAAAGTTTCTTTCTTTCTTTCTTTCTTTCTTTCTTTCTTTCTTTCTTTCTTTCTTTCTTTCTTTTCTTTCTTTCTTTCTTTCTTATACAAATACATAGTTTTTACAGTGACATTCGAGAATCTTGGTGTAGTTTGAATTTTATTCCCACTTAGCTAAGTTACCCATTTGTGAAAGCCATTAATTGCCACCAAAAGCAGTGAAGAATCAGAGGAGAGAGCCAGGCGTGGTGGTGCACACCTGTAATCCCAGCATTTGGGAGGCCAAGGCAGGAGGATCAGTGTGAGTTCGAGACCAGCCTGGGCTACAGAAGTGATCTCAAGGCAAGCTGGAACTGCACAGCAGACCCTGTCTCAAAAAGACAAAAACAAAAAACAAACAAAATAATCAAAGGAGAAAAGGTAGTATGAAATGTGGTACAAGTGGCAGGCACCTTGTGGATTGAATCTGTGAAAGTAAGCATTTAACTTTCTGTGGTGTTCTGTCACATTCAACATGTATTTCAAAGAAAATGTAAACTTCACATTTTGGCTGTTAGGGTAAACACTTAAATATACTTATTTTTGTCAAGGTTTTGAAAGAGGCGCTTAGTATATTTTATATGTTTTTTTGTATACTATTTTTTTTTTTATCAGATAGTTTATCTTTTCCCACAGTAGCTTATCCTGTATTTCAGGCACATCTTTAAATAGATTAATTTTAATTCATTTAGAACTAGAAATAATGGTGAAGTAATTGTAGCGGAAAAAAATTAAAATATTAAAAACTATGGCACACAGTATGTTTTGCGTATATTACTTAAAAACATACATCTTTCTAATCTGATTTTTCAAAAGGTTTTGATTTTCAAAAAAGATTTAAAGTCTTAGGGGTAAGCACTAAACTTATCCTTCTGTGCTGTTTCTCTTTAACTACAGACCCTGCTACATGGAAAAATTCAAGACACCTTTCTAAAGGTTTCCTTCATCCATTTGTTTTGGCCCTTGACCTATTATGCCTGCATGTGTGCTTCTATACGTGTACAGGCTGTGTGCGTCTTTCCTTTCATTTTTATTTGCCTCTCCACCTTGGTTGCAGGTTTGAATGGTCCTTGTCACCCTTCTGGCATTGCATCAACATGCAGGCTTTTTTGGTGGTGAATGTAATTTATTTTGTTTTTATTTTTTAAAAATGTGCTTGTGAAGCTAGGCCCCTTCTTTATGATTAGGTAAACTGAAAACAGCCTTTGGTACGTAGCACTTGCCTTTTTGAGTTCTGTTCACCTAGATTACCGCAGTTCTCCAATGAGACTTCTTGGACGAAGGTACTAAGCTGCCAGTAGGTGAGCATTTTACTTGGAAAAAGGATCCAGTTTTATTTACTGTCATTCTGCCCAAGACATTGTCCATCTTTTCCTTGGTAAATATTTCCATGAAAGTCATAGTCACTTTTATTTTAGGTGGCTGGTAGCCATTATTCAGTGCACTCAATCATCAAGATACTTACATTTTTTGGGAGGGTTTACAAATGCAGACTAGTTGTGCTCAGGAAAGGTAAGGTTATCTTTACAATTAAACACTTCTAATAGAGGGACACCCACTCAGGACCCCCCTCCTGTCCCTCTCTCGGACAGGAGCTTTCTTTCTCTCAACAAATGTGTTCTGCTCATTAAAAAAAAAAAAAAAAAAAAACTTCTAATATATCTGGGGAAAAGAACTTGCCGTCCAAGTTTTAGTTGCCTCTACACAGTGCACAGTAAATACATTTTCCTTTTTTTTTTTTAAAGCAATTACAAGGAGGAAATAGCCTGTGAGTAGAAACTTAGGGAGAGGCTCAACTCCATGTGATACATACAGCAGAGTTTCATTTTGGTATTTTCCTTCTTTATGTCACTTCTTTCCAGTCTTCAAATCTGTGGGAAAACTTAGTCTTAACCTTTGGGGCAAATTAAGATGTATATGTTACAAAAACAGCCCTATTCTACTGTGACAGTTTTGTAAAGGAATGACAAATTGGGACTATATGGATGACAGTAAGAAAACAGACTTAACAACTATCTGATATATTACCTGTTTGATTTACATATTACAAATTTCTCTTCTTTGTTACATATGCTTTCTGTATTATCCAATGGATTCTTTTTTTTTTTTTTTTTTTTTAACCCAATGGATTCTTAATTTTTTTCCTTAGCCTTAACTTAATGTATCAGGTAACCTTCTTCAGTGTATAAATGTTTAAAGAATGTATCTTTACTACAGTCTACTCATAGCCAAAATAGGCGGTGAACTTATTTGTAAAATGTAGATTTCAGATTTGGGAAGCCCTTTGTGCAGCTCTCCTGGAGTGAGTCATATTTTCAAAATACAAAGTTCAGTTTTTATAATGTAAAATTACAATTTAGCATATCTTAAAATGCTTGCTCGTTACAAAATAGGAACAAATAATATTTTATTGTGTTGCCTTTTTGAGTTACTAACTAATCATAAAAGTAACCTCCATAAATTAGTTTTTCTTTTTCTAGGGGTAGAAGCAGAAGAATGGGGTAAATTTCTTCACACCAAAAATAAGGTAATGGCACAAGAATATAAAGCAGAAACAACATGTTGAGAAGCTTGTGTAAGCAGCAGTTTTCATTGTTAATTCATTATTACTCTAGGGCCACTGTTCTTTGTAAAAGTTTCTTTCTCAATGGCATTTCTAACTGCAATAGCTTATTTGGTAAATAAACTTTGAATGTGATTCTTTGTAACTCAGAGGTTCTTAAGTGTGGTGAGGTCTGCAAAACAGAGCTCATAAAAACTGAGTCCTGGCTCAGAACAACGTGCATACACGGTAGCGTGCTGGATGCTCCTCTGCAGGGTATCTGTCGCACTTGAGATCTGCCATGCCTGCCTCTGCCCAATGAACTCTGACATTATTTTGAATATTGTGCTTTATATTTCAACAATTTTTAGCTCTACACAGATTTTGATGAAATTCGACAAGAAATTGAAAATGAAACAGAAAGAATTTCAGGAAATAATAAGGTAGGCATCTTTTATACCTGGAAACTATAAATATTAGTAAACATATCATTGAGAGTTTTCTGTGTAATACATAAGATGCATTATAAATTTATAATGTTGGTCTTCCTCACAGATATTTTCACAAATATAAAAACTGCTTAAAATCTCTTTATCTTTAAGCTTCTACATGTCAAATATCTCATTTATGTGTTTGTTTATTCTTCAACTTAGTGTGTATAATATACTCCACATGATAATTATTCTGCTTAATTCTGCTGTACTGAGTTGGCCTTTTCTGATGAATTGATGTTATTTTTAATTCAGGGAACATTATATAACTTGTGAGTATGTATTTTGTTTGTTTTGTTATTTTTTGACGGGACCAGGGCTCGAACTCACAGCCTTGCACTTGCGAGGCAGGCACTTGTGCCACAGAGCTATCTCCCCAGCCCCTTGTGAGTATGTATTTTGAATGGATATTTTTCATACTTGAGTAAGACTAGATTAATTCATTATGAAACCAAGAGAAAAATCAGATGTGTGTGTGTGTGTGTGTGTGTGTGAAAATAAATGTAATATATATATTTTTTCTTGTTTCCGAACTTTTGTTTGTTTGTTTATTTATTTTTATGGCCCACTCAGCCTGCCCTGAGGGCAGGGCTGGCGCAGCATGTGGTGCCAGGGATCGAACTGCGGTCCCTGCAGCCGCCCAAGCTTTCCTAAGCAGGCGCTTTTAGACCACTGAGCCATCCTGCCGGGCCCCCAAAAGTAATATCTTAACAGCTAATTATTTGGGGATTTTTTTGGGACCGGGAATTGAACTCAGGTCCTTGGGTTTGCCAGGCAAGTGCTTATTTTACTGAGCTATTTCCCCACCCCCTAATTTGGGATTTTTTGTTTTTGTTTTTGAGACGGGGTCTTGCTGTACAGTTTAGGCTATCTTTGAGCTCAACATGTAGTGTAGGCTGGCCTTGATCACAGCAATCTTCCTACCTCAGCCTCCTACGTTCTGGGATTACAGGCTCCTGCCACTGTGCCTGCTTGATTACTTACTTTCTTTTTTTTTATTTTTTATTTTTGAGACAGGATCTGACTATGCAGTTTAGGCAGGCTTTGAGCTCACTTTGTAGCCCAGGCTGGTTTCAAACTGCAACAATCCTCTTGCCTCAGCCTCCCAAGTGTAGGGATTATTGAGGTACATCACACCTGGCTTACTTTCATACTTTCTAAGATTACAAGAACATAGGTGTTTAATACACTTATTTATAACACCAGGCAGTGTCATTGCCTCAAATTTTCCTTTTTTCTCTTTTTTCCTGTGCCCGCCCCTCTTCTCTCTCTCTCTCTCTCTCTCTCTCTCTCTCTCTCTCGTATTGGTAATTGAGCTGTGGACCTTGTGCTTGCCAGGCAGGTGCTCTTGGTACTAAGCTATATCTTTGGCTTCTGTTACCTTTCTGCCTCTTTTTGTTTTTAAACCCATTCAGGTATTATCTAGAGGCACATTTAATGCCAGAAGTGGCCCCTAACCGCTAATAGTATTAATATCCAACACATACATGTTTATTGAGCAGTGTATCTGTCGGGCACTGGGCTGCTGAGGTTATTTTTTGACTAATGGGCATTTTGGGAGACATATTAAGTCTTTACATTTCTTCCGAATGATTTCTTTTGTTTTAGTGATTGACTTGAGGTTTGTTCCTTAATAAACTCTAAGCTGGAACCCTGAGTTACTGCTGTTGCTGCCATATGTCCCTGAATTTCTAATAATCTAACCGAATAGAATTGGTAGAATTTGTGGCCAGAAAGCTGATTATGCTGGATAATTTCAATTTAGGGGACATTGTTAAATTACACCACACCAGTTTGTCTCCCACAATCCACACATATTTACTGAACTCAACAATTAGTAGTAATTTTACATTTTACCAGAATTTAGTATGAGCAGTGTCATGAAAGATTGTCTATATAAGAACATAATTTGCTTACCTAAGTAGATTTTCATTCACAGAATCTAAAACATGGAAAGCACTGGGTAAGGTGGCACAAGCCTACAGTCCCGTTGGGAGGCTGAGCTGTATGAGTTCAAGGCCAGCCTGGGCTATATATTGAGACCTTACCTCAAAAAACAAAACAGAACAGAACAAAACAAAACAAAAAAACCTAAAGACAACAACAAAAAAGAAACCATGAAATGCTGTCAGTGTCCCAAGTGAAAAAAACTTTTCTTAAGTCATGTTTGTAATGAGGTAAGTGCTACCTTTTGGGGGAGAGGGGATACTGGGGATCAAACTTGAGAGCTTGTGCTTGCCTGGCAGGCGCTTATGCCGCTGAGCTATCTCCCCAGTCCCGTAAATGCTACTTTGATCTTGTGACTTTATATGTCTGAATATCTAAATTATTTTATCTGCCTAACATAAAACTTTGATGTGAAAATACAAAATTGGAGTTGCAAAGGCATTTGGGCAAGTGTTTGAATTGCACTTGATAAGGAAATGCATGGTAGTAAAAGTCCTGAGAAACAATGTAACATAGCACCAGTTGTGGTGGCCTAGGCCTGTCGTCTCAGCACTTGGGAAGCTGAAGATGGCCATGAGTTTGAGGCCAGCCTGGGCTGTGTAGTGAGACCCTGTCTAAAAAATAATGATACATGTATAGATAGTGCATAAACAGATGAGAAGATGTAACAGGGCGAAGAAGACTGTGTACAAAGACCAGGATGAACACTTCGGCAGGGAGACAGCACCTTCCATGTAGCCAGCCCAACCCCAAGATGTGTAGAGGCTGATGGTAAATACTCCATTGCAGGGAAATATGGCAGTCTTATTGCTCCTGTTCTTACTGTTTGAATCTAGGAATCTGAACATGCAGATAACTTGTCTGAGGAAAGCTTTACTGTGCAGTCTTGCCATTTGACACATGAAATTGGGACCCTAACTGATAGGGAGAATATAGCTATTTCTCTCTCTCTCTCTCTCTCTCTCTCTCTCTCTCTCTCTCTCTCTCTCTCTCTCTCTCTCTCTCAACTCCAGAACACCATGTATTTGAATAACGAGGGGTAAATTTTGTTTCTTTTTGGCACCGAGTGCCATGTAAGCAGTCTGTGCTGAATGCGTGGGGTCGGATGTGATCATAGCCTGCTGTGGGGGACCTGCTTTCTCGTGTGTTGCTTAGGTCCAGTAGTTGAAGATTTTTGGGAATCATGGCTTAATTTACTTAAAAGCTCCTGTGGTTTATGTACTTGAATTATATTTTAGTGTTTAAAACTTCATTGAAATTCTGATGTGGTTTTAATATATTTTAAAACTTGTTTTTAGGGAGTAAGTCCTGAACCAATTCATCTTAAGATCTTTTCACCCAATGTTGTTAATTTGACACTTGTGGATTTGCCAGGAATGACCAAGGTGAGGAATAGCTTTTACTCTTGAATTTGGTTATTTTCACTTGAACAAGGAGGGTTTTACTCCCATATGAGAATGACTTGCTTTTTTTTTTGGTGTCAGAGTGGCCCCGTCTTAACACTTGGTTTGTGGCTCCTTGACTCACTGTGGCCTCAGTTTCTTGGGTTCCACACTCTACAGTTGCAGCTCTAGCTTCACATGGAGTCTCTTGTGTGTCTCTTCTTGCCTCTCAGTGTCTAGAGATCAGTTTGGAGACCTTGTTGCAGTCTCTTAAATGTCGTAACAGGCCTTTCAAATTTGACATGCATAGTACTAAATTCCTGGCTTATTCTTAAGTTAGGTCTATTCCTTCTGTAGTCTTCTTACCTCAGTTAATGGCAGCTCCAGTCTATCAGTTGGCTAGCCAAAGAGTTTGTACCCATCTTTGGCATTTCTCTCTCTCTCTCTGAACTCCAAATTACCGTATGTTTGAATAATGAAATAGATCGTATTTCCTGTCAGGAAATCCTTTTGGCTTTCCAACTTTTATTTTTTTCAGAGCCTTCACACTAAGCTACATCTCCAACCCTTTTTTATTTCATATGTTGTGCAAGGTCTCACTATGCAGCTTGGCCTCCTAGTGATCCTCCTGCTTTCTGCCTTCCTAGTGCTAGATTACAGGTGTGCCCTGACACCTCGCCCTGACTCCATCACCAGCTCAGTGCACCAGAGGGTGAGCCGGCACCCCATAAGGCATATGGTACCCTGGCCCCTGTGCTTATCTAAGCAAGTGCTTAGTCGTCTGAGCTATCTTGCTGGCCCTAGTTTTTTCTTTTGAGGCAGACTTTCCCTAAATTGCCTGGGTGACCTTGAACTTAAGATCCTCCTACCTCAGCCTTCCAGAGTGCTGGGATTCCAGTTAAGTGCCATTAAGCCTGGCTCTTCTCACCTTTACAATATATCTACAGTTTTCTAGTGTCCAAGTCACTTTCTCAGTGCTGTGACAAATTGCCCAACAGCCACACCTCAAAAGCAGAGCAGTTTCTGAGCTGACTTATAGGCAGGAGGAGGGACAAGGAGCTCTGGTGGAAGGCAGCTGTCCACAGTGTTAGAGTTGGGAAGCAGCAGGGAGGAGACTTGGGAAGGAGACACCCCTCGGTGTCCCCCTTAGTGACTGCCTCTAGTTCCCCTCTCTTCCTAGTACAGTCAGCTGTGACCTGGTCACTGTCGGAAAGCCCCACCTCTGAATGTTTGAGCCTTGTAGGGGCATCGGAGACCTAAGCCATCACAGTGTCTCACAGATTTATAGCTGCTGTTCTGAACTAGCTGCCATCTTGTCCGGATTAGTGCAATAATAACACCAGTAAACAACAGATCTTCATTGTGTGTTCTTACCTAAGGAGCCACAGTAATCCTGCTCTTGCCTCACCATCTTCCCCAGGGGTTCCCGTTTCACTGAGAGGAAAAGCCCGTGCTCTCACAGAGATCTGAAGCATCCACGTGCTGTGTCTCTGTTACCCTTCTCCTGATTTCTGCTCTAGCCTCCTGCCCTTGCTGTTCACACGCGCTGGAGTGTTCTCCTCCCAGATACCCTGTTTCCCCCAAATAAGACCTCATCAGAAAGGAATCAGGCTTGAAACGAGATCAGAGGTGCTGCCCAGCCAGCCTGTCCTTGCCTTCACTGCTATCCCTGTGCTCTTGCTTGGTGGCTGGTCTCTGTGTACCTCTCCCTTACAGCCTACTACTTATGCTGTTTCTTTCCGATGTCATTGTCTTGGTGAGGACTTTGACCTCACTTAACTCTAACAGAATCTAGGTTTTTTTTTTTTTTTTGTCTTTTTGAGGCCCGGTCTCGTTATGCAGCTCAGGTTGGCCTTGAGCTCACTTTTGTAGCCCAGGCTGGTCTTGAACTCACACCCGTCCTCCTGCCTCAGCCTCCCAAGTGCTGGTATTACAGGTGTGCACCACCACACCCCGCTTAGAATGTAGTTTTTAAACAGTGGTTTAAAATGGCAAGCCCCTGAACTCACCCACTAGCATTTTGTTCTGCTTTGTTTTGATAGCCCTTTCTGTTACCTGGATATAGTAAGTATGTTTACTCTCTGCTTCTCTCACTAATACACAAGTGGATCTTGTTACAAAGTGCACTACTGTAATAATCTGACATGTAGAGTAGTAATACTTGAAATACAGTAAGTGCTTGATAGGTAAATGAATGGATTTGTCTCTAGTGAGTTCATGCTGGCCAGTCTTTACCATAGGATTCTGTTTAGTAAATGTCTGTACTGATATCAGCGTGAGCTTAGCGATGGACCTTTCAAGACCTGACACGTTGCCTAGTTCAGAAGTACCACCACAGTCTGTTTTAATTTCTTCATTAGTAAATGGAGAGATACCAGACTTCTGCGATTGTGGGGGGAAGAAGCTGGGCTGACTTGTATTATTAGTTCCTTGCTCGTCTCTGTTTGGTTTAGGTGCCTGTGGGTGACCAACCTAAGGACATTGAGCTTCAAATCAGAGAGCTCATTCTGCGGTTCATCAGTAATCCCAATTCCATTATCCTCGCTGTCACTGCTGCCAATACAGACATGGCGACATCAGAGGCCCTTAAAATTTCAAGAGAGGTAGATCCAGATGGTAAGAACAGATGTTAATATTTAATAAGAAATTTTATGCTTGGCAAGCCTGAGGGTCCTGAGTTTGATTCCTGCTAACAACTTCCCCACCCCCGAAAAAAGAAAAAGATTTTCTAGCAAGCACAAAGTCCCAAGTTCAGTCATGGTACAGGAAAAAAAAAAAAAAAAAAAAAAAAAAAAATCAGTTAGCAAAGATTTTTAAAAGTAATGCATTTGCTTAAAATTTCACATAGTTAGTATGTAGGCTGACCAAAAAGACTTCACGTGATGTCTGTTTTTGCAGTAATAATTACCTACTGATTTTAACAGTACAATGATTTGGCAGAAAAGATTATACAAATAAAATGACAAGTTTTGTAGCACCCAACTTTTAGGATGAATAACTGTTTAAAGTACAGCATTGTGCATTCTACAAAGGTAGGAAGCATGTAGACATGCTTAAGGCACAGGAAAGGTGGGTTTCTCTTGGCAGACATCCACACCCCCGAGCAGGAGTCTGTACTGTGGGTAGTGGCCTTCAACAGTGATGCTCAGGCTACCTCTCTCTCTGTATAAAATTCTGGCTTGGAGGAGACTGCTTGTGACTGCTGCCTGTAAATATTCTCATTGCCCCACAAGCACGTTCTGTTCACGTCAGTATTTGGCAGTTCTGAAGGCTGTGCTGTGTTTTTCTTCTCCTCATTTGAAGAACAATTTCAAATAAAAATCTCACAGGAAATGTTAGTGCTTTAGGATGCTGATTAAAATTTCTATAAGCACAAATTAAAATTTCCATTGCTGGGGCCCGGCGGGATGGCTCAGTGGTCTAGAGCGCCTGCTTGGGGAAGCTTGGGTGGCTTCAGGGACCGCGGTTCGATCCCCGGCACCACATGCTGCGCCAGCCCTGCCCTTGGGGTGGGCTGAGCCGGCCGTGAAGGTGGGTGAATGAACAAACAAAGGTTCTGAAACAATAAATAAATAAATAAAAATTAAAAAAAAAAAAAAATTTCCATTGCAACTTTTTTATTTGAAGTTTTAAGAAACTTTCCTTATGAGCAATTAATATTCATTTCAGTTAAATTAAAAGATAAACCACCAAAAAAGCTTATTTAAATTTTTATTACTTGAAGTAAAGTATTAAGCATTGTATTTATAGTGACTAATGTGACCCTTGGGCCATAGAGGTGGGAGTGTGGCTTGGTGTCAGAGCTTGAGCTCAGCACATGGGAGTCTTGGGCTCCATTCCCTGGAGCAAAACTGGAGCAAAACTTAAAATAGTGTGAAATAAAGTGGTGCTTGTACAATATGTACAATCATACCTTTGACCTCATAATCTTAGTCTGGTAATATGTCGTAAGGAAATCAGCCCAGTGTACAAAGAGCAGTAAGGGGCCATGGAACTGTTTTAATTAGAGGCAGCAGTGACACACCTGCTGTACCTGTCAGAAACAATAGAGGTGAGGACTGCAGAAGCAGCTGAGTGGTAGAAGGTCTGCGTAGCATGCCCAGGGTTCAGTCCCCAACACTGACAAGAACAGACCGAAGAACAACAAAAAAGAGGAGCTCCCCTGAAACACTTTATGCCAAACCAAAGTAAATGTTAAAGCCAAAAAACTTTGTTCTAAGAGCTAATAAAAAGAAAACTACATGTGAAAACTTTTAATGATTGTACGCCATGTTTAAAATTATGTAAAGTTCAGCAAAACAGTATCAAAAGGAAGGAAGAGGTGATGTTAGGTGGGATTGTAGGGAAGATTTTCCTGTATTAATAATTAATGGCTTTATTTAATGGATTATTTTCCTTCCTTTCACTCTTCCCCTTTCCTCCCCTTCTTTCTTTTCTTCTCCCCCCC
>PVJA010012642.1:0-25883 GCA_004027025.1 Myocastor coypus | reverse complement strand
TGTCTGCTCTTCTATTTTCCCCCCTCACTATGAAGCTGGTGAAGAATTCAATGCTCTAAAGGGAGAAAATAGATTCACTGAACTCTCACAGGAGCTGCTAATTGACAGTGTTTCCAAAGTAAGCGGTGCCACAATATGGAAGACAGTAGCTAGGCTTTTTGTTTTTTTCTTTTGTCTTTTTGAGACAGGGTCTCACTATGCAGTTCAGGCTGGCCTTGAGTTCACTTTTGTAGCCCAGGCTGGTCTTGAACTCACACTGATCCTCCTGCCTCAGCCTCCCCAGTGCTGGGATTACAGGTCTGTGTCACCACGTCTGGCTTTTTTTTAAACTTTATTTATATTATGGCCAGCTCAGTCTGCCCTGGGGGCGGGGCTGGTGCAGCATGTGGTGCTTTGGATCTAACTGCGGTCCCTGCTTGCTTAAAATAGACCACTGAGCTGTCTTGCCAGCCCCAATAGCCAGGCTTTAGGTACTTCAGTCTGTTGTTTAAACTACTGTCTAAGAAGTGTACTGTGTAAAGAGAAAAAAATATATATCTGATTTACCCAATCAAGAAAGCTCAAGGATTTTAATAGGTTTGTTTAACCTCTAGCATTAGTGATGCTCTGCATTGTCAGGGTGACCTGGAGAAACCGTGTTAAAGTTATCCTAGCTGTAGGTAGCTGTATAAACTATTACTGTGTTCAATTCCAATTCTTTTCCTTGCCAGGCAAGGATGCACTGTAGGACTGCTTTTGTATTTGTGGATGCTTGCTCTTCAAGTTAGCTTAATTGTTTTTGGTAGAAATTAGTTGCCTTTCCAAGAATGAGAGATAGTTGATTAAGATAGAGTTACATTTTTTAACCTGTTTAACTGTACACTAGTGGTAACAGTGAGGCCTTCCAGGCTTTAATTACCTTATTATTCACATGATTCAAATTTGAGCTGTGCTAATGAATATGTGGCCTTGGGTAAATTACTATAAAACAGGAGAATACCTTTCACACAGAATTATTGTGAGAATAAAATAATCCACGTCAGGTATTAGGTTGCAGATTTTAAAAAAAATATATTTATTTATTATTATTTTTTTTTTTCTTGTTTCAGAACCTTTGTTTATTCACTCATTTTTATGGCTGGCTCAGTCCGCCCCGAGGGCAGGGCTGGTGCAGCATGTGGTGCCGGGGATTGAACCGAGGTCCCTGAAGCTGCCCGAGCTTTCCCAAGCAGGTGCTTTAGAGCACTGAGCCATCCCACCGGGCCTTGTTTTGTTTTTTGAGACAGAGTCTCACTATGTAGTTCAAGCTGGACTTGAACGCAGTACACAGCCCTGACTAGCCTTGAGTTTTTGGTGAGCCTCCCACCTCTCTCTTGAGTGCTGGGATTGCAGTGGTGCACTGCCATACCTTGCCAATGTCAGGTATTAGGACTGCCATCATCACCTGAAGCATCTAGGGCAGTGGTTCTCAATCTTTCTAATGCCGTGACCCTGCAATACAGTTCTTAACGTTGGGGTGACCCCAAACTAAAAATAATTTTGGTGGCTACTTCAAAACTAATTTAGCTAACAGTTGATTTTCCGATGGCTTTAGGAGACCCCTGTGTTTTGGTTGTTCAACCCCCGCTGGGGTCGAGATCCACAGGTTGAGAACCTCTGATCTAGGGTAGGGAAGGGTGACAATTTTATTTAGCTGAACAGTTCTTTTACTTTTCAACCTAGGAGCCAACTAGATATTAACAATAAGAAGAGTGTAACTGATTCAATCCGTGATGAATATGCTTTTCTTCAAAAGAAATACCCATCTCTGGCTAATAGAAATGGAACAAAGTATCTTGCTAGGACTTTAAACAGGTAACATTTTTACCTTTTGAAGATGAATTTGTTTTGCCAACAAGCATTAGAGAATGTTACTCATATTTAGTCCCTTGTGCTTTTACACTTTACTGTTTCACTTGATTTCTGTATAATATTCTCCCTCTCTCCCTCCCTCTCTTCTTCCCTCCCTCCCCTTCCTTTCCTTCGCCTTCCTTTTTTTTTTTTTGTTCTTTATTTCACTGGGAATCAAACTCAGGATCCGTGCTTGCCAGGCAGGTGCTGTGCCACTGAGCTATATAGCCAGCTCTGTGTAATAGATTCTTTTGCAGTAGGTATCTCTTATTTTTATTGGATTAGTTTAAATCAGGTAGTCTAGAATGTTTAAATGAATTTCAAAACGTTTTAATAAAGCTGAAAATTTTGGCAGGTTTGGGGTTATAACTGCATAACATCATTTCTAAGTTTGGGAATGGAATTAAAATTTATAATTTGAACATGATTTATTTTTACCTATTGTAAAAGATGGTGAAACCACAGTAATGAGGGTAAAATTGGACTGAGTGGCTTTTTTGTAGTAATTGCAACAGTGTGAAAAATTTTGCATTTTTTCTAGCATTTGGTACAGTTTGATGGGTTGAAGGCATGTTTCAGTAACATTGACCAAAATGTCTTTGTGTCACTTTGTTTTTAAAGGCCACTTGCTTCTCATCTGAGCTCATGCTCTGCTCTTGTGAGCCAGTGTTCTTCTGTGGAACACAGCCACTCGGTAGAGCAGAGGGCGCTTCTGACACAGGTGTGGGTTCCCCTACACAGTGGAGCGGTTTCCTGCTCATTCTGCCTAGGCGTCCTCTACCAAGTCAGTCCTGATGCTGCCACTGACCTAGATAGTGGCAGGCCCGGCAGGCGAGGCTCACCTCGACTCCTCCTCCACTTTAGCGCAGGCTGTAGGCACAGGGACGGTCTCCTCTTCAGCTCAGCGCATTTGCTAGAGCAGATCCCAGAACTGCGGAGACCCAACTTCGCATGCCAGTTACTGTGAGTGAGCCCCAAGGCTGCAGTGGGCGCAGGGGGACAAGGTGAAGCCACTGAGGAGGGCACACAGCCCCTGCACCCATGAACATCCCTGACCTGGAGCCCACATAGCTCGGGGCCATGTGCACCACCTGCGGGGTTCCTCAGTAGCCTCAGTCTACAGGTGTGATCGAGCAGCAAACCTGCTCAGACCTGGTTTTCTGGTACCCAGTTCTCATCCTAAAGCTCCTTCGTAGGCATACGATACTCTGGAGAGCTTAGAGCTTTTAGGACCTGAGTGTTAGGCACGTTATATATAATTGTTCTTTAATGTTGTTAGCCCTTTGACGTGTTTCCTTCATTATTTGTATTTTACTTATTATTATAAGTAATAATTTTTTGAGACAAGGTCTTGCTATGTAGTTCAGGCTGGCTGTGAATGCACTATGTAGCTTACGCTGGCCTTGGACTGCTAGCGACCCACCTCCCTCGGCCTCCCAAGTGCAGGGATCACCCCTAGGCATTTGCATCGAAAGCATCCAGTTTATTTGGAGTGTTAGAATAGTTTCACCTTTAAACTCTCCTCTCTAATCATGTTAGGCTACTGATGCATCACATCAGGGACTGCTTACCAGAGCTGAAGACCAGAATCAATGTTCTAGCTGCTCAGTATCAGTCTCTGCTGAACAGCTACGGCGAACCCGTGGATGATAAAAGTGCTACTTTACTTCAGCTTATTACCAAATTTGCCACAGAATATTGTAACACTATTGAAGGAACTGCAAAATATATTGAAACTTCAGAGCTGTAAGTAAAACATTTTTGTGTGTATTTGGCTACCTATACTGCAGGGTCACTTATAAGGTACCTTTAAAATTGTCTATGATTATTTATAAAACTAGAATTTCATTTTATAGAAATGATTGAATGATGACTGGTATTTGTATAAAATTTTTTATAAACAGAAGCACAGTAAAAATTAGTGTTTATTTATTTGGTTTAGGGTCTTGTTATACAGCTTGGACTTGTAGCAATCCTCCTGTCTCAGATTCCCCAGTGCAGGCATGTACCACCACACCTGGATTTGGTGGCTGGCATGGTGTGCCCTGAGTTTCAGGGCTGGTGCAGAATGCAATACCGGGGATCACACCTGGGTCCTTGAGCTTGCCAGGTGCCCCAGCCCATTCTTTTTTTGGGGGGGCGGGGGTACTTGGAATTGAAGTCAGCCTTGCACTTGCCAGGCAAGCGCTTATTCTACTGAGCTATCTCCCCGGACTGAAAATTGGGGTTTTTAAAGCACTATTTCACTTGATAAAATTAAAATTTTTTAATGTAGCTTTCCAAATGCTTGTTGGGTCTTTAAGACTATAATTGTTTGTGGAAACTTAGAAGATGCAGATAGGTAAAAAATAAACATGTAAACAAAATTACCCTGAATTTTGCTAGCTAGAGATAATTCCTAAATTTAGAATTGACTTAGACATTTTTAAAATTTTATTACTTTTAGTAAGAAATAACAATGAGACAATTCCAAAACATTAGCCAGCCACAATAATTAATATAATGTATATTGTTGTCTTCATAGTAGTTGTACATCATAGAGTACAAGATGCAGACATAATAACTTTTCTAAACAGTATTGGCACAAATATTTCTTCTCACTGAACTAAGAGAAAGTAGTCATATGTATATCCAATAGTCCATAATATCAGTACAACTGGCAATGTTGGAAGCTGTTGACTTGACCTTTTACAGCTCAGACCTAGAATTTTTCTATGCATCTGTAAACATAAATGCCTGAATTATATACCTCTTTGAAAATCAGATGCTATACCTGTTACTTGAAAAATTATTTCTTTATAAATCAACATGCTATAAACTACTTTCTCAGCCTGAAGATTTGCATGTATTTTACTTTCAGATACACCCTAATTTGTTGAACTGGTCCCCTACTGTTGGACATTTTGTTTACAATTCCAGTAGCACCCCCCCCCCCCCCCCCGTGAGGATACACAGCAAGACCCTCTGGGCCCCCTGTGGATGTCTGAAGCCAGGGATGGTCGCGGACTCCACTGTTCACTAGCACTGTGATGCCAACCAAGATAGTTGATCTGATAACTCGGTGGGCTCGGAAATGACTGACGGGTGGGATACACTGCCCAAAGGATGATCACATCCCAGGTACACCGTGGAAGATTTCATCACGCTGCTAGGAATAGTGCACAGTGTAAGACTTGAGATTCATTTATTTTTAGAATTTTCCATTTAATATTTTTGTGCCATCATTGACTGGGGTAAGTGAAACCTAAGAGAGTACAACCATGGGCAAGGGGTGGCTCATACCTACACAGATGTGACTGATGTGAAGGACTGCTTATGCCTTTGGGGCGTGTATCCAGGCTAACCCTGAGGATGAATTTCCAGAAGTAGAATGATTTCCCTAGAGAGTATAGCATCCTTGAAGTGCTAAGTATGTGATACATACTGTTAGGATACTGCACTGTTTTACTATTACTACTAGCACTGTGTCAAAATGTCTCTTTCTCTACATCCTTTTTCTTTCTGCCTTGGCTGCCCACTGCTACGCCTCATTTATAAAAATGTTTTATTTTTTTAATGGATTCAGGAAGTTGCAAAGAAGTGTATAGAGAGGTCTCATGCATGTCACTATAGTACAATAACACAAGGAATAAATGAACATTAATACAATACACAGGATTTATTCAGACCTTACCAGTTATATATACCCTCATTTGTATCTATGTGTAGCATATGGATGACTTGGGTGGTCTTTCATTTGACTTAACTCCAAAGATAGAGGGTATTTAACAGACTAATTACTGAATTGTTACTGTATGTGCAGCATGCGGAGAGAAGTGAAGATTCCAGTGGACCTTTACAAGGTGTACTGGGTAATGTAGGTCAGAGAAACCTACATCAGGCTACTCGAATAGGTGGCAGAGGTATGATTATTGAAACACTGTTAGTCACAACACATAACCAGAAAAGTACATGTAATGTCTATATACAATTACATAAATTGCTAATGAGTCAATGGGCTGTGTCCGCCTAATCAGATTTTGAGGATACTTTAGGGCAGTAGTTCTCAACCTTTCTAATTCCGTGACCCTGCAACACAGTTCCTCATGTTGCGGGACCCCAAACCAAAAAATAATTTTGGTAGGTACTTCAAAACTGTAATTTTGCTACAGTTATGATTTTCTGATGGCTTTAGGTGACCCCTGTGTTTTGGTTGTTCGACCCCTGCTGGGGTTGAGACCCCACAGGTTGAGAACCACTGCTTTAGAGACCATTGCATTATTCTCAGGAATTGGGAGAGCGGCATGGTTAAGGAGGCATCTGAACTGGGCTTGGAATAGAGTCTGGGGAGTTGGTGGCAGAGGGCATTTGAGGCTCAGAAACAGCACAGAATAAAGAAAGATGCATTTGGAGAGTGGTGTGCACGTATGGTAGTGGGATGCAGTGGAGATGAGGCAGGAAGTCTAGAGACAAGGCTTGCTCAGAATTGGGAGAACTCGTAAAACATAAAGCACTTTGGATCAGAGGCGTAACCTGTTGTGGGATAATTCAGCAAAGGGAAAAGTTGGAAGAAAAGAGACAAGTGACCAGTGATTGTAGCAGTGTAATTTTAAGGGCACAATTTAGGGGCTTGGGTTATCTTTATCATGTTGTACAACTGTCACTGGTATAGAGTTCCAAAACTTTTCATCACTTCAAGAGAAATTCTGTATGTACTCTGTAGTTACTTGTGAATGATCTCTTGCCCGGTCCCTGGTAACCTCCAATTTACTTTCTGATTTTGCTTCTTTTAGGTATTTCACATAAATGAAATCATATGGTATCATCTTGTGGTTGACTTACAAGTGTTGATGTATAATGGTGGTAAAAATAAAAGATTTGGGGAGACATTATAAAAGTGTTTGTAGAATTCAACTGTAGTTAAGATCACAGAAGTTAATCCCAGAATTTCTAGTCATTAGACAAAATGGGAAACACAGGGTGCCTAATACTGAAGTGATTCATCAAAAGCAAAAGCAGGCAAACAATAATCAACAGTTAAAAATGACTTGCACATTGTAAATACTAGTGTTTTATAACATCTAAAACAAAATAACACATTTCATTATGCACAGGTATTATTGGAACATGGCTGGACTTCTTCTTGTATATCTGATTTTGTTCCTATTATCAGTTGAGTAGTTGTGAGATCATATATCCTGCAAAGCTTAAGTATTTACCACATGAAAGAAAATGCTCATGATCTTGAGATTTTGTGAGTCTGCAGAAACAAAGCACTGTTCCCTGTCTTTAGACAGCGCATAGGCTAGCAAAAAAACTACGCCAGAGAGAATCTCTTTTAACAGTTCTTAGTTAACTGATAATTTATGTCCAGATAGTTACTGTGTAAACAAGTATATTTGAATACCCTTCATGGAAAGACTCCTTTTCTCATAACCAAACCAAACCAACAAAACACCTGAGATGAACTGGCTCATGATTCTGAGAACACACTGAAACAGAAGTGGGTGGAAAGCAGTTTTTTTTGAAGCATTCTCAAAATGGTACCTTAAAGCTTAGACTTCCTAACTTGTAGGTTCTTCCTCTTACAGCAGTGGTTCTCAACCTGTGGGTCGTGACCCCAGTGGGGGTTGAGCGACCAAAACACAAGGGTTGCCTTAAAGCCATCGGAAATACATATTTCTGATGGCTTTAGCTGCTGAGAAGTCACGCTACCATCTGCAGCAGTGCTATGCAGCTTTAGACCACTGAGCTATCTTGCTGGCCCTGTACTCTTCTAAGAATTTGATTAATCAGTATGTTTAAATTATGTTTGATTTGTAGCAATGAGAGTACATAATGCAATCAGGTATTCACATTGTGAATCATAACTGTAGCAAAATTAGTTTTGAAGTAGCCACCAAAATTATTTTTTGGTTTGGGGTCACCGCAACATGAGGAACTGTATCGTGGGGTCACGGCATTAGAAGGGTTGAGAACCACTGTCTTACAGTAATGGAAGTGACCATATATTTCATTGCCTTTCAGATGTGGTGGTGCTAGAATTTGTTATATTTTCCATGAGACTTTTGGTCGAACCTTAGAATCTGTTGACCCATTAGGTGGCCTTAACACCATTGACATTTTGACTGCCATTAGAAATGCTACCGTGAGTATGCTTATCTTTCAGACTTCGTGAAAATGAGATTAAGACTTTTTAAAAAACCATTATTGCCTTTTAAAGTTTTAAAGTAAATCTTAATTTGAAATTAAGCACACTTCATGAAAAATATTTTAAAAATATTTATTTTTAACCTTTGGGAAGAACTGAAATTACATGTAGCTTTGTGTTTTATTTTCTCAGGGCCCGCGTCCTGCTTTGTTTGTGCCTGAGGTTTCATTTGAATTATTGGTCAAACGGCAAATCAAACGTCTAGAAGAGCCCAGCCTCCGTTGTGTAGAACTGGTTCATGAGGAAATGCAAAGGATCATTCAGCACTGTAGCAATTACAGTACACAGGTCACTGAGAGAGAAACCTAACAGGTTTCAGGTGTAACTAGTGCAGGACTGGAGGTGGTGGTTTCACGGGCAGGAAGAAGTGCACATAAAAGATGGGCTAAAAGTTGAAATCTGTGGTTCTATTACCTAGAAGTCATTTGTAGTAATATTCTTAACTTCCATGTCATGTTCTCTAATTCAGTATTTTATTTTATTTTACTTTCTTATTCTATTTGTTTTTTTTTTTTTTTTTTTTCTTGTTTCAGAGCCTTTATTTGTTTATTCACTCATTTTTATGGCCGGCTCAGCCTGCTCCAAGGGCAGGGCTGGCATGGCATGTGGTGCCGGGGATTGAACCGCGGTCCCTGAAGCCGCCCAAGCTTTCCCAAGCAGGCGCTTTAGACCACTGAGCCATCCTGCCAGGCCCCTAATTCAGTATTTTAGAGACTCAGTTTTCATTAAATAAAACTTACATGTTTATCTCTTCATCATGTGTAGGAATTGTTACGGTTTCCTAAGCTTCATGATGCCATAGTTGAAGTAGTGACCTGTCTTCTCCGTAAAAGGCTGCCTGTCACAAATGAAATGGTGAGTTTCTGTGTCTCACATGTCACTGTCATTAGTAAGAGCTGAAATGTTAGCTTGCCTGCTTTTTTAATATAACATTGTGATTACTTCAGGGTTTGGGCATATTTCCCAGTGTGTTGGAAGATTGAGAATGAGCTTTAGTCTTACTGCAATGGAAATTTTTCAGTAATTCTTGCATAAAGTGCATCTTTCTTTGTATTTTAACCACCGCTAGCCCATAGCCACAAGTGTTCATGAGACTGGAGTTCTTGCTGAGGTCGTAAATAGCTTTGGTCTATTATGTACTGGTACTACTACTACTTTAATGAGAAATCAGTTCTGTCTTCAGTCTTAGTAAGTGAAGCCTTACTTAACTGCAAAGTACATCAGGGTAATTGGCCTGTTCAGCAGTTTGCTTATTTGGCCACCAAGTGCTATAATGTCAGAGTTACTTGCTACTATTGGATGGGTTGCTGCTATCCACCCTCAGCTCCCAAAAGCTGAAATTGGTACATGAGACAAGCCCTTGAAATGGCCCTTTGCCTCTAATTGTTAGGTGGGTCTTTGGTTTCCTGCTGGTCACTAAAATTCCATTTGGTTTTTTGGTTCCAGGTGGTAAGAGTATTAAAACCATCCTTGGAAGTATAAAATATGAGTGTTGCATGGAGAATTATCAGACTCATGCTTCACCCAATCTCAGAGCATCACTGAAACCTCATTTGAGTAGATCCCGGGTACCCATTTCTGCACCAGTAAATGGTGTCCTGATCCTTGAAATGTGTCAGTACAAAGGACATAGGGAACGTTTAGTTTATTTTCTGAAACACTTTGGAATTTTGTACAAGACTGGCACTTATTTTCATGTTTGTAAATTATTGTGGCCTTAGATTTTCAACCATATTTTGAACTGCGTATTATATTTAATTAGATGCCTCATAATTAAAGCTAGTTACTACCCAAGGTCCTAAATAAGTCCTTTATCCAAATAAAATTAAACATCTTTAATTTTACATCTGATTATAATTGTTATTGCTGAAATTGAACTAAAATTTCAACACAAAATAATGGATAATCTTAAATTTGAATAGCAAAGTTTTACAGCAAAGCACCAGGTATGCAACTTTTTCCAAATAGTAAGATAGCTCTGTCTTAATGTCAGTTTTCTCCTGAGAAACGCAGTTGTAGATGCTGAAAATACAAACTACAAAGGTAGGGCCAGGTTATGCTCAGCGGCGCAGCATCTGCCGCACAAGCGCAAGACCCCGAGTTCGAAGCTAGAGCACGTAGTTATTTGCCGTGAGGTTTATCAGCTGGAGAGTAACTGCTGAGTACTTACTTTGGCCTCCATTTCCTGTGCTCTTCCAGGTTGTCTGTTTAAAAGCCTTATATATAAAGTTCCCCAACATATTTTTTGGATACTTAGGCTCGTTTTTTTTCTAGGTACACAACTTGGTGGCAATTGAATTGGCTTATATCAACACAAAACATCCTGACTTTGCAGATGCTTGTGGGCTCATGAACAATAATATAGAGGTAAATACAATGTCTTTTCTCAGAGATTAAAAAAAATATTGTAGGGCTGGCCAGATAGCTCAATGGATTAAAGCACCTGCAAGCCCTTGCAGGGGCCGGGGGTTTGATCCCTGAGCCTGCCATGTAGGCCACATCCTGGGGGCACACTGAGACAGCAGTTGAAATTGGGCATGGCTTGCCTGTAATCCCAGCTCTTTGGAGGCTGTAAATAGGCGGATCATTACGAGTCTGATCTAGTAGTGAGACCCTTCCCTAAAAAAAGAATTTATTGTGGCTACGTTATGTCAAACTTACATGGCACTGGTAACTATAAAACAAATGTGCTGTATTAGTTACTTACATGCAAATTTTCATAAAACATTCCTATATGTAAGAAAACATGCTGTAAGGACATTGTTTCTTTAATTGTTAAAATCACCTAGGGGTATTATTCTTTCTGCTTATGAAACTCAACTCACGATCTGGAAATGTATTGTTTACTGTTTAAGAGTAGTTTATTTAGATTGACATACAGTATATAAAATACAATGAATGAATGAATTCTAAAAATTGCTTTCATTGGGCTTTGAAACCCACGAAAGAAGCATTCTGGGAATAACTTACCTTGCTATAAGTTTGGAAAAGAAGAGTGCTGTTTTTACCATGAGTGGAGTAGATGCCTGTCGTCCATCTTAATGTATCTAATTCCACATGATAGCAGATAGAGCCAGTGCCCAAGCTATAGTAGTGTATTAGATGCACTTATTTTTGTTTTCTGTTACTTTTCTCCCAAAGCATTAAGTTATCCTGCTACTCGTTAATATAGATGGACTTGGGGCACCCCCTACCACCAGCCCTTTTGAGACAGTGTCTCACTGTATAATACAGGCTGGCTTGGAACTCACTTGTATAGCCCAGGCTGGCTTCTAACTCGTGGGGTGTCTGAGTGCTGGGATTACAGGCATACGGCACCGCATCTGGCTGAAGTCCCTTCTCTATCTGTATTTCTCCTTTTGCGTGCGAGATAGCTGTAGACATGGAACATGGGAAGTGGCGGGCCTCTAGATTATTGGCTTCAGCTTAAAGCCGCTAAGTCTGACCCGTGCAAGATAGCAGGTGTTCTGTCCATGCCTTTTATTCTGGGCACTGTTATGTAGGGAAAAGAAGCACCTTCCTTTTAATAGGTATTCAGAATAAGTTTTTAACTACAAATCTGGAGTTTTTTCCATTGCTGAGAATTCCAAGAAGCATATAGTAAGATTTTTCTAGAATAAAAAAGTAGACTCATATTAAAAGTTGGCACACAGCCGGACATGGTGGCTCACGCCTATAATCCCAGCACTCGGGAGGCTGAGGCAGGAGGATTGGTGCGAGTTCGAGACCAGCCTGGGCTACAAAAGTGAGCTCAGGACCAGCCTCAACTGCATAGTGAGACCCTGTCTCAAAAACACAAAAAAAAAAAAAAAAAAAAAAGTTGGCACATGGACAATTCTTTAGTTTAGGGATTAAATTCTTATAACAGAAAAAAGGCTATGGACAGTCTGCATCTGGAGCAGATTGGTTATGCCACTGAAGTTCATGAGATAGGATTCCAGCATGCCTCTGGCTGTAATGATTGCTTCAAGGAGTGGAGGGTGATATATTGTCAGCATCTGAGGAAGGTGCTGTTGTTTGCACACTAGGAAAGCGAAGCTGAGAAAAGTGGGTAACGTATCCGGTTAGCACAGCCAGTAAGCTGGGCCCGCAGCAGCCTGTGACCAATCAGGGTTGTAACAGACTTAGGTGAGAATTCCTGTTTCCAGGTTTCTGTTCTGTGTCCCTCTAAAAATAGACATTTTAACATGATAACTTTTTATCAGACTGTTGAAATCTATGTATTTCTACCACCTATAATCACAGGATTACCTCCTGTGAAAAAGTTAAAAAATGGGCCAGAGTTCTCTCAAAGATAGCAAGCTCTTCACACTAGACAGTATCATGAGGTGTTGCTGACGGTTGTGAGAGTGCTTGTGAGGCTCTTTCTGAGCAGCCTCACTTTAGCTACTCCAAGTGCTTTACTGATGTTGCCTGAGAGGGTCCTGTCACCACAGGCACCCTTCTTTATCTACATCGTCTTGCACCTGTATGCTGCCTTGGTAGGGCAGGTGTTTAGTGCATTCTGATTTGGGTGGAACGGTTTCTGTAACTTTGTGTCACAGTTTGATGGGCTTAGCAGTTTATTAGACTGTTACACTAGCCAGGTTTTACAAAAGTGTGTATGAGTTATCAATGCTATGGAGATGGCTTAGGGTTGAAAAAATAGAACATTTAAAAAGATAATCACAACCATATATATGTCTTTTTTTTTTTTTTTTTTTTTTTGTGAGACAGGGGCTCCCTCTGCAGTTTAGGCTGGCCTGAGCTCACTTTGTATGTAACCCATGCTGGTCTTGAACTTGCAGTGATCCTCCTGTCTCAGCCTCCCAAGTGCTGGGATTACAGGAGCGCCACCATGCCTGACTCAGATACATCTCTAAGTGATGGTTTGGTGGTGTGAAGTTGTCTGAATATAACACCAAACTGTGTAGATGAAAGTGACTTTCAAGTTTTCTGTGATCTGTGTGCTTCAGATTGTCCATAGTGTGCCGAAGGCTTATGTTCTGAACAATTTTAAATTTATATTTCCTAATTTAGTGGGAAAGGGAGTGACGTCAGGCTGTTCCTCCCTCTGAGACTCTAGTATAGGGAGCCAGCGTTACTGACATTGCATTATATCCCTTAGGCATTTTGCGACAGAGAAAAAAGAGTGAGAGGCTTTGGGTTAAATGATTTGTTTTAAAGTATGAAGTGATGTCATGAGTCCCACTAGATCTTACCTAAGATGAACATTATTGTCCCAGTGCTCTGATCGTCAGTTTTGTTTTGCTTCATTATGTTTTATAGGAACAGAGGAGAAACAGGCTAGCAAGAGAATTACCTTCAGCTGTATCACGAGACAAGGTAAACAACCATGTTTTGAAAGCACATTTTGAATTCCCACAAATGGACTGGTAAGCTTCAGAATATTACCCAGTTGTAGAATTTTTTTTTGCGTGGAATTGGGGATTGAACTCAGGCCCTTGCGCTTGCCAGGCAAGTGCTTATTCTACTGAGCTATCTCTCTAGCCCCACTTTTTTTTTTTTTTTTAATACTCCACTGAACAGTTTAATTGAGTAAAGGAACACAAGTTTCAAACAGGTTTTGAGTACCTACAAGATAAGTGCTTTGAACATACAGGAATAAATGCTTAAAGGTGGCTTTAAATTTTTTTTTTTCTTGAAAATAGCTTTGTTACAGTGACTTCATTATAATGATTATTGGAAAGTGAAGACAACAGTAAATACGTAGCAGGGTTTTGACTACCAATAATAACTATCATAGCTGATACAATAAAATACATATTGCCTTGAAAAAATGTCTTATTAAATACCAAAATTAGAGTGTAGCTTTGGATTTAGGTTTTTCCAGGTTTTGAATAAAACTTTTACCACAGGTGGCAGTAGTTAGGAAATAAGGCAGAGTAGCGATTTTATCTCCCATGGTTACATTGTTTTCCAAGTTATTTTGCCATTTTATTACAGAAGGGGAAAGTTCCCATTTAGACTGTTTCTGAGTACATTTTTGGCATCCTTGATTTTTCCCTGCGTTTTTGCCTTTAGTCTTCTAAAGTTCCGAGTGCTTTGGCGCCTGCCTCCCAGGAGCCCTCCCCTGCTGCTTCTGCCGAGGCTGACGGCAAGGTCTGTTCGGGTTCCTCTTTACGCCTGCATGCCTACTTGTGGGGTGCACCACCGTCTTCTGGGAACAGTCCACGGAGTGGAATAGCAGTTTGGGCTGTTGTGCTAAGGTCACATAACTTTAATCAAAATTTTAAGTTCTGTAATTATATACTTTATAAAGTACTGTGGACATCTTTTGTTTGCAATGTGGAAGATGCACACAGAAAAAGAAGTTAAAGAGGAAGTCCTGCATTTTTTGAATTTCGAGTGATTGATATTTAAATCTTGCTTGTTAAATTGCATGTTTTAACATATCTCTTAACAGTTAATTCAGGACAGCAGAAGAGAACCTAAAAATGTGAGTCTTGCTTCAGAATGGAATGTTGTTACCCTTGGTTCTCACTGAAACACTGTCTTCAAACCATTGAAGAATTTGTTTGTAGAGCGGCATCGATTGTTGTCTGTTAACGTTTGAATGTTCCTCTGATCTAACCTGTGTCCGACGGCAGCACTAGTTTTAACACTGTGCTCATCAACAATAGCAGAGTGTTTTGTTACTTCCAGCTATTGTTTTGAGTTTCGTGTTTTGGTAGGGAAGTAGAGTATTAGAGATAGAAATTGTACTCTTGGACATTTCCTGGGAAGGGCTGCATTTTGTCCAGGACTAACGGATAACCCTCTGTCACTGCTTCCTCATGCTTGCTGGTAGCGTGCCCTTGTCACTCTGCATACATAGCTTTGTGTGTGCTTCAGCAGACTGAAAACAAGCAGGACTGTGAGAACTTGAGTGTGGTCAGTTCTTGACAACCTTTTTGGCAGAAAATTACACAATATATGAATTATTCAGTCTCATTCCTTATTTTCCTGCCACTTAGCTCCTGTTCTTACCCAGATTTAAGGTGTTGAACTGTAACTGATGCCTTATAAATAAATGTCTTGGCAAGATAGCTCAGCCGACTAAAGCACCTACTTAGGCAGGTGCAGTGACTGGGGTTTGATCCCCAGCATGCCATGCTGGCCCTTCCCCCAGGGCGCACTGTGACAGCCACTGAGACTAGGCGTGGTGGTGCGCGCACAGCCTGATCTGTGTAGTGAGACCCTGTACTAAACATACTAAAAAAAAAAAAAAAATCTTCCTTCTCTCAGCGCACTGTCTTCAGACAGTGTGAAGACTGTCCAAACCATTGCGCCCGTGTTATTTCTCTCACGGCATCATAGTGAATGTGTTTATTTTCCTTATGGTTTCACTGTCATTCATTTATAATGAGCAAGCACTTAAAAGTACTCATCTTTAAGTTAGATATAATAAAAATTAGATTTTATGGCTATGCTCAGATGTAGCTCACTGTAATGTGTTAGAGATTTTGACCAGTATTTCAATTCAGTATGGTACCCCAGTCTATCATCTTTATAATAACTGCCCTGATATTCTTTTGTTAAAATGTGGACACTCCATTCTCAGATTATAAGATCTTTTGAAATGTTGAATTATTTTGTAGTCATTTTTTCTTTTATAAGCTAAGACTCTACTCAGTATCCTAGATATAAGGTTGCAGAAGCAGCAGGTTCATTAATTAGTAGCACTGGATTTCTCTTGATTTCTCAGGACTATGGATACTGAGGAGTTTGGGGTGTGATTGTTACATTCTTCATCTGAGGCAGCTTACAATGACTGTCAGCCTAGGAAAGGGTGGCAAATGTAGGGCACATGTGCTGCAGTGAGGTGTTGGTATTGTGGAAGCTCTAAGTGGTTTGCCACCACTGGCCTACAGTCTTTATTTCTTCTTTTGAAGAGTTTCTACTTTATACCGTTTTGTTGGCTCTTAAGGAGTATGAACTAACTTAGAAACACTTAAGTGTACAGACATAAATTCATGTGCTCAAGATTACTTTGAAGAGATTAAGTGAAAAGCAGTTCTGTTTCCTTGTGCAAACTTTTAATGAGTTTTACCTTTAAAGGCAACTTGTTCCTTTTTTATCATCTAGTGTTTGAAGGGTGGGGGAAGAGGAAAAATTTTGAAGTCAAGCAAGTGGCAAAGAAAAAATTAGGGCCTCTTTGGCTGAGACCCTGCAGACTTACAAGTGAACCTCTTGTGCAGAGAGCTTAGGTATGCAGATCTGCACGCTGCCCGGCATTCCTTTCCTGACCCCCTTATCTGTCCCGATAGAGTAAGCTCCTGGCGGGGACTAGACGGGTGTTCTCACCTACTGTAGAGTAAGTGGACGCTGTTTAGTTAGTTCATAGAGATGGCACAGCTGGTATAGGCTTTGGAACCCATTTTTTTCAGGCTGTATCTGGAGGTGGTGGGGTTGGAGACAGTAGCCAAGAACCCACGACGGGCAACTGGCGAGGAATGTTGAAAACTTCAAAAGCCGAAGAATTACTGGCTGAAGAAAAATCAAAGCCAATTCCAATTATGCCAGCCAGTCCACAGAAGGGCCATGCTGTCAATCTGCTGGATGTGGTAAGCCATGAGAAATTTGGTTTAGGTGACTAAGTAAATGACCACATTTATAGAAAAAAGGTACAAATTGCAAAAATAGAATAAATAAAAAGAGAAACAAAACTTAACTTTTGAATGTTAAGGGGATTATCATCTCAGAATGGCACAAAAGTAATGTTTCCTGCCTGCCTCATTTAGCCGGTTCCTGTTGCACGAAAACTATCTGCCCGGGAACAGCGAGACTGTGAGGTTATTGAACGACTCATCAAATCCTATTTCCTTATTGTCAGAAAGAATATTCAAGACAGGTTAGTATTATTTAACATGCATCACAGGCTGTAATTTTGCTAAGTAGGTCCATGCCGTTTTGAAAATCATGTATTTCTTTAAAATTTAGGGTCTTTTCCTAAATGAGCTATCTGATACTCTGCATGACTGTCCTAGCAATACTCATAATCTGTTAACATAGACTAGGACCCTACATATTAGCAGAAAAGCTGTTAAGAAATTCTGCTCCTGCTTCTTATAATTTCAGCTAAGAAAATGGTTTTTCTAAACTTTAGTTTCATTGATTTTAGTTTAACACTGGCTTGCCTTTTGAATGATTTCTCAGAAATATTAAATAAATGTCTTCTATTAGGAAATACTTTCTAATTCAGAATGTTTTTCATGTGTCCACTGCCTAATGTCTTGTCCATCATATTATTTGTGATGTCTTTGCGTGTGTGTGCCTCTCTGTGTGTACCAGAAATCGCTTAGGACCTTGTGCTTGCCAGGCAGGCACTGTGCCACTGAGCTAGATTCTTGGCCCCTGTGATGTCATTTTATGCAAGAAGGAGAAAATATTAGCTGTGTTGAAAATATTTTAAAAATACTCTGTATCCAATTTGTGGTCGTCTTAAGAAATTTTCATTGGAGAGGAATAAAAAGCCAGTTACTCTTATACTTCATATTGTAGCAGCGATTTTATCTCTATAACCAGTTATCTTTTTGCCTATAGAATATTTTAATTTTTACCTTATGGTAGATATAATAGTTCATAGATTAGTATGGGGGTGCATGTCTGTAAACCCAGCCCTCTGGAGCCTAAGGCAGGAGGATCACATGTTTTAGCCCAGTGCTAGGCAACTTAGCAAGATCCTATTTGAAAACCAGAAAAGTTCTTGGTGGTCTATACTGTGTGCTGAACAATAACAAAATCTAGCCTGTAGCTTTTCTTTTACTGTTCCTTCCTCTACAAAGGTTTTTGTTGTTGTTCTTAAAATACAATTCCTATATACTGATTTTCCATTTTAAGTAATTTTGCAGTGAGTTTTAGTCTATTCATGAAATTGTAAAATGCTATCTAGCTCTGTAACATCCTTATTGTCCCATAAAAAAATATTGTATGTATCAGCAGTGACTCCCTCACTCCCTAACCATCTCTAACCAGTCTGCAGATTCTGGAAATTCTGTGTAAGTAGGAACACATTAAATACAGGTTTGGTCTTTTGCATCTGGCTTCTTTCACTTGGGTATTTTTAAGGTTCGTATATTCCTTTTCATGGTTAATACTAGCTTATGTAGATACCATATCTTATTACTCATCACCTTACAGATATTTGAGTTCTTCACATATTTCGGTTATCAATAGTGCTTGGTACAGTGTGGATCCAATAGTAGATGAAATAAAAGGTATACTATCAAGAGTTGTGGCTTTTCTCATTTTATAATTAAGTAAAAACCTAAAGGGTGCCTGATTATGCCATGAAGGAAGTATTCAGGTAGCTTACTTAGCATTCTTATTTTGCTTTATTATTTTGAGGCCAGAGTTTAAGCTCAAATTTTAAAAGAAATTTTGCAAAAACGTTTTATTTGGTTTTGTTTTTCAGTGTGCCAAAGGCCGTAATGCATTTTTTGGTTAATCATGTGAAAGACACCCTTCAGAGTGAATTAGTTGGACAGCTTTATAAGTCATCCTTATTGGATGATCTCCTAACTGAGTCTGAGGACATGGCACAGCGCAGGAAAGAAGCAGCTGATATGCTAAAGGTATTACTGTAAGCTTTTTTCAGTTTTTATGCTTGTGTTGTAGACATAAAGATACTCATTTAGTATCATTTAACATTTACCTGATTGTTGGATAACAGCCCTTAAATGTACATAAACAGCCTTTCTTCCTCTGGAACTTGAGATTAGATTCAAATTTCAGAGAATTAGTAAAAATCTGCTACATAGATTTTATGTAGAGAGATTTCTTTATATAATACAAATTAATATAAGGTAAGCATTTAAAGTTTTTATTTCCTTTAACGCAGGCATTACAAGGAGCCAGTCAAATTATTGCTGAAATTCGCGAGACTCATCTTTGGTGAAGAGGCCTATGTAACAGACTTTGTTGACTTGAAACCTGCTATTTACTGCCCACTGAGTAGAACTTTATTTATGAACTACTGGGTACTGCAATGATGCGATTCTCTTCATGTGAAGACTGGCTATAAACTGAAGTGTACTCTGCACTACAGAACAAATCACACATTTAATCCAAACAATAAATAGCTGTTTCTAAAGTTTTCCTATACATATACATGTCTATCTTGTGACAGTTTCATTTAAACTTAAGAACTATTCATGTTCTAGTTGTACAAAGCCACTTGCCTGTGGATAAGATGACCTATGTAATTTTTGCTAGTTGTTTTAAAGCTGCCGCCATAGTCCTTGGAGAAAGTACCAAGACGTTTCATTTAACTACTGCATGCAGTTAGCGAGTGACTGGGTTGTGAGATGTGGGTTGGCAAGTTCCTCACATATAGTCACTGTATTCCACTTGCCCTGCAGTTTACAGCTTTTAAATTTAAAATCTCTGCATCTCTACTGAGCTGGTAGGAAAGCTTAAGCTAACAAGAGGATCTGAAACGACAGAGATGGGTACGTACTGTGTAGTTACATAGCTCTTCCGTCACCTTAGGGTCCATGTGGCGCTTGTGTGTTAAAATACAATTTGACTCTAACTTAAACCTAAAAGAACGAGCCACAATATACTGCTTTAAAAACAATCATCTGGGTTTGATCTTAGTAACACTTGGTAATAATGGCCAGTTCCTGATCTGGAGATGACCTAAATGTATCTCTAAAATGGGACAGTTAAGACACTAGGCTCCACGATTCAGTATGAAGGGAGACTTGCATCGATCTGTTCTCTGGAGTAGCTCATAACAGCTGCTTTATCACCACACCAACAGAATGTATTACAACTATAGTATGAAAATACCAATCCATGACATTAACATACTCCAAAAGGGTCACTAACTGCATGGAGGGGCTGGGAACTGAGTTTATCACTAATACTTTTTGTGTGTGGAAACTGCTCAGGTAATTCTTGGTACAATGTATATTAAAAACTGAAGGTATTAATAGAAATCCTCAAGATACTATCTCCATCTCTAACAACATAAAATATTATAAATATTAAAGTTTTCTTTTCAGGTTACGGCCAGGTATTTGTGAAGGGTTACTGGCAGGAACAAGCTGAAGAGTATGTTAACTGTAGCTATAGTTCCCATTTATTAAGATCTATATTCAGCTAATCTCAAAAACAAAAAGCCAGAATCAGCCTGACAGGAGTTCTGTTTGAATTCATTGATAGTGTACCAGCTTGAGTTAATGCATGCTATGAAGACCTGAACACACTTAAAAATCATGTTATCATTAAATACCAGTTTTGAGGGTATACCCTTCCATGGTTTACTTATTTTCAGACGTTATTATTATTATTTACAACTGCCATTGAGACTGTAGACTTTTGAATTTGCAAAGAAAAAATACAATGTGCCTTTCTCCAGCACATCGAACAGATCTTAAACCGCCAGTGTCAGCTTTAGAAACATGCTATGGTGATGCACTACACACTTTGTACAAAGAAAAACAGGCAAGAAACTTAGGGAAAGAGAAAGCCTTCATCAGCTTTTAAACTGGGTGAAATTCTGAAATGTGGAGATGACCTTGGGGATATTTATAATGGTAGCTGTAATGTTCTTCCTATGTAAATAAAACTGCTGGTATGAAACAGTATTGAAGTTTGTCAATCTTACCTACGTCAGAGAAAGGTTTAAATAAACTAGCTTTTTAACAAATACCTACTTCAGAACCTCATGGCACAGCTTAAAGCATACTAAAAGCTTGTAACTGTGCTGAGCTCTGGAGCTCCACTTCTGCTTAAGAGGACAGTGACTTGCTCTGCACAATCCCAGGTGGCTGGCCAGAAGTGACATTAGAGCCACACTGCTACCCACAAGGTTGGACACCCGTGTTTTACTCGCTACTCCGGGGGTGGTGGTGGTGGTGGTTAGTGCTATTACCTCATGTGGAACAGCTGACGTGGAAACTGTTCGAGAGGAAAACTGGCCTAATAAAGGCAGGTCTGTATCTAAGTCTTGAGTTTGACTCGAAACTTCCCTTATCTTCTGATGTTTTCATAGGATTTTGTATGTATTATAATGCTTTTTAATTTCCTTTGGTTCCTGACCCTTTCAGTTACAATATGCTTGGGGCAGAGGTAGTTTTTACTTTTATAAAACACTGTTACAGTTGAAATCCACTGACAAGGGCTGGTCTTCAGCTCAGCGGACTAATGCACCTGCTTAGGCAAAGCACAGTGGCCAGGGTTCGATCCCCAGTGAGCCGTGCCGACTCCACCCCCAGCTACGCTGAGACTGAGCTTGAGACTGGGTGTAGTGGGGCGCTCCTATAATTCCAGCACTGGGAGGCTAACAACAGGAGGATCACTATGAGGTCAATCTATGTAGTGAGACCCTGCACTAAAAAAAAAAAAAAAAAAAAAAAAAAAAATCCACTGACATAGGCAGAATTACAAACTTTCTGAGAAGTACTGATTGGTTCTTTTTGAAAGTTTCTTTACCATAATTAATGGTAACTACATCCTCAACTTCAAAAAAGCTATTTCTCAGGTAACAAAATAACCAGAAATTTGCGTTTCCAGTAATTTCCCATTTCTAATACGGACAGTAGAGGCATGGCTTAATAGATCAGTGTTCCTTTTCTTGCAGTACTAGGGACAGAACTCAAGACCTTACACTTGCCAGGCAGCCGCTTATGCTGCTGAGCTATATCCCTGGCCCAGTGTTCCCCCTCTTGACATAAGTGTACCCACATTCCTTTTTCATCGCTTCACCTTATCACTTCCAAAAGAACAAGAGAGGATAGAAAAGGCATCATTTAGTTCTTTCATGAAGCAGATGTTTTAAGAGATCATTTAGTTTTCAGACAAGGGTGTGCAGTTCAGGCTGGCCTTGCACTGGCAGTGGATTCATCCATCTCAGCCTTCAGGGCTGGGATTACAGATATGTGCCACCACGTCTGGCTCCTATGGAGGAGTTCTATGGTAAAGTCTATGGGTCAAGAAATAGACCATCATTTAATAAACACCTTATTAGCCAACTCAAAAAAATAAATTACACTGGGAGGCCTCTTTTCCATTTGAAAGCAACCTTTCATGTTTTGGGAACCACAAATCTGAACAACTAAAAGGACTGTTAATCATAACTGAAGCCATTTTATAATATAGAAATTCCTTTTACCTATTTTAAGTAAAGAGAGTCCATTCTTGAGAATATGTTGTCCAACAACTAAAACACTCTCAGGATTTGTTACTTGTCTGTGATTTATGCTGACTCCACCTTCTGTTATCATTCGATACCTGAAAACAGAAATGTTCAGTAAGTAGAGAGGTCTAATGGCAGGGGGCATTCCTGGCTAATACTTTCTCCTCCACAGCTCACTACTCGGTTAAAAATAAGGAAGCATTAGTCACATGCAAAATAATGTCTTATGGGGCAAAGATACTCTTCATAATATGGTGTAAGAGGAATTAAAATATTCTGCCTACTTCTAAAGAAAAATGCAATTACCAAGAGGAATATTTTGTAGCTTGTAAGCCCCATGAAACACCATTTCATTTTCAGTAATACAACCAACTTTTTTTTTTTTTTTCTTAAACTTTATATTATGGCTGGCTCAGCCTGCCCTGGGGGCGGGGCTGGCACAGCATGTGGTGCCAGGGATTGAACCGAGGTCCCTGTGGTTGCCTAAGCTTGCCTAAGCAGGCACTTTAGACTGCTATCTCTCCAGCCCACAATCAACTTTTTATATATATATATATTTTTAATTTCTGGAAGGGACTTGGTCTTCACACTGAGCCGTATTACCTTCCCTCCCCCTTTTGAGGCAAGGCCTCACTAAACTGCCTTGGCTGAGCTACATCAGAACTTGTAATCCTCCTGTGTTGGCCTTCCTAATGAGCTGGACTCACAGTCATGGGCTACCACGCCCACTTCAACTTCTGTGCCCTAGTGAGAGGACAGAGACAGAGTAGGAGAAGGGGCATGTCACCCTGTTCACTTTTCGATTTGTGAGTACAGCCCTAAGCCGGCGGATGGAGGAGTGTATTTCCTAAACAATGTGACTACTCCACACTACTGGTGCCAAAAGGAAAATGAACCAGTTCAGAGGGTATGGAAGTATTCTAGAAAATCTGAGACAGTTTCAATAGTAAACATTTTGTTTTCACTTTATTCTTGGAATAATATATAATTTCTACAAAAAATTAGAAGGCACGAAAGCACGTATTGCCCTGCCCCAAGTGTGCTACAAACTTTTAAGAGTGAATTAACTGAAGTGACCTAAGTAACCTTACCCTCGGGGACCGTCAGGAATGGCATTTGCTTTACGGCACGTGTCTAGGACACTTGTTCCAGGGTCCAGGACTAATTCAGAAAATGAAGCTTCTTTAAACAACTCTTTCAACTCTTGGTCAGACATGACTTCCAGTGCGTCTATGCTGCTGTGGTAAAGCGCTTGTGTACACCTACAAGACATTGTGAAAGCCACGTCACATATGTGCTTCGTACACGCCTCAGTTCACATTATCTATCCACGGGACATCCATAATCAAATTTTTAAAACAGCAATGTTTATCTTGCACAGCTCCAAAATTTCTCAAGTCTATCAAAATGTTAGGGGGAGTTACTGCTTTATCTTTTTTTGTGTGGAACCAGGGATTGAACTGAGGCCCTTGCGCCTGCCAAGCACACATTCTACTGAGCTATCTCCCCAGCAATGCCTTGAAGGCTACCTTTTAGCAGCATCCAGTCCTTCCTGTCCATGAACAAGCTTTGTTACTTCCGCAGCCAGTCGCTTCTGTGGACCTCGCTTTTCTGGTTCTTTGCTGTGCAGCTGCATCATGTGGTCAATCTCTGCAAGGGGCAGAAAAGTGAAGAGCTTCAGGTACCTTGGGGACAAGAAACACAGGTTATGTGACATCACACATTTAATTTTACCTCCAGCTTCCTCACGCTTTAAAGTATACCCTGCCTTCTTCATTTTTTAAACATGAGAACAAGATGCAGAAAGGTGCTGAAAACAGAAATGCATCCACATGAAACAGACTTGAAAGTACTTTTTTGCCCGTAATTTATGTGACTATGAAGCAAAACACCACAAAGGCTCTGTCTAATCTGTCACGTTCCCTACTCTGTCCCCAAATCTAAATCCTTCATAAGCATGTTGCTGCTCTACAGTACTTTCTATGTGGATCTTCTTTTCTTTGGTGAAATGACAAATGGAAGCAAAGTACATCAAACACACAGCTTAATGAACCATTATAGAACAAACATCTAGGCCCAGCCTGATAGCTCAGTGGACTAAAGTGCCTGCTTAGGCAGAATGCAGCAGCCGGGGTTCGATCCCCAGGCCTGCCATGCTGGCCCTGCCCATGAAGTGCACTGAGACTGAGACTGGGTGTGGTGGCATGTACCTGTAATCCCAGCACCTGTACGCTGTCCCACACACACCCACACACACCCACACCAAACATCTATGTAGCCATCTCTTTGGTTAAAGAATGCAACACTGCCCAGCCCTGCCTAACAAAACCAAGCCTGTCATCTGCCCTTAGGTTCCCTTCAGTTTAATCATTACTGTGCCTTAAAGATGCAGTAATGTTTTTCGGCTTTTCTTTTAACTGTCAGGACACCTCCTTAGCTCCATCAATAGTTTTGATTTTTTTTTTTTTTTTTTTTTTGAGGTAGGCTTTGTGTTGCCCAGGCTGGCCTCAAACTCCTGGGCTCAAGGGGCCTCCTCCTGCCTGAGTCCTACAATATGAGTAACTTTCAGGCATGCCACTGTGCCTAGCAATGTTTTTTTACATATTTAGTACTGGTCTACAGTGTATCACTACGCAGATCTGACTCTAATGATTTTCTTGTTTTCAGCATCCCAAGTGCTGGGATTACAGGCATGTGCCACTACCCCCAATCTCAATCACTGGGGCCAGCACGGCACGCTGGGGACCAAACCCCAGTCTCTGCCTCAGTCTAAGCAGGCACTTTAATCCACTAAGCTATCTGGCTGGCCTGACCAACAAGTTTTTGCCATAATGGTACATGCATGATCATATTTTTACAGCAAGGGACCACAAAAAATCAGTCCGACAGCCACTAGATAATGCAAAGAAAATGATTGTTATGTCTAGACGTCTTTGCAAAGCCTCACGGGCCAGAGGTGGGGCTTGTTCGGAGGCAGCTGGATCTCTAGTGCTGCTGGGATGGATTCATGGTGCAATGCTAGGCTCAAGGGCCCAGGACTGAGGGGTGAGTGCTACCCGCCCTGAGCATACGGGAGAAGAGGCTTGTCGCTGGTGCCCGCTTGCTTCCGCCCACCATGGACTTCTCCACCGTGGACAGCTGCCCCTCCTGCAAAGCCACCCTGCCCTGGAGCCGGCCAGCTGGACTGAACCCTCTATAAACTATGAGCTGAAATAAGCCTTTCCTGCTGTAACTTGGGGTGTCGGGTCCCTTGTCTCAGCAATGAGAAAAGTAATGTGACTAAAACATTAAGAGATTAACTGGAATCATGAAAAATCCAGAGGACAGCACAGAGGCCATAAAATACCTGTTCATGGAAGTGATAGCAGGCATGGTAAAAGAATTTCACATACATTTAAGTGAAGCACACAGAATTTCAAAAGCCAGGAAAAGAGAAAACTATGCTAAGGCATTACTAGTGAAGATCCCAGAAATTCAACGTAAGAACAGAACTGTAAAAGCTGTTAAACAAATCACCCCCAAAGGAAGTGCATCAGAATCAGAGCAGAGTTCGCAATACAACCCCTCAAATGCAGAAGAGCCGGGCCCGGCAGGATGGCTCAGCAGTCTAAAGCACCTGCTCAGGCAAGCTTAGGCAGCCTCAGGGGCCACGGTTGGCTCCCCAGCACCATGTGCTGTGCCAGCTCCACTCCCAGGGCA